>JAYDZF010000001.1:21861814-21872862 GCA_034509105.1 Microcambeva barbata
TCATTGTGGTAATGTATAGAACCAAAATTAGAAAAATGTTGTCTCTGTCCAAATATATATGGACCTAACTGTATATATTCATTTCTTATGAAATGATTTCTTTTTACATTTTGCTTTTTTACTCCCATGCTTTACACAGCATTCAGAACCTGAGTGACATATTATACCTAACCCATTATATGTTAATAATGTTTGACATTTTGAAATCAACCACCGCAACACTCTCAGATACAATGCATTTTAAAAAGATAGTTGAGTGAATTCATTGGAGTGGAAGTAGGGCACAACCACCTACTTCTGCTTATGTATAATATTACCTCAGACAAAAATCACAAACCGAGAGTAGGTAGCTGATAAAAGTAAACATTGCTTTGAATATACAGTAATGATACAATGTAATTTTGCATTAACACAGTGTTTAAGCCTTTGCTGATCTACTTGGGGCACCTCAGTTTACAATAATCATGTATATATGCTTATGGGAAAAGAAGCTATGAATTAACACACAGCTGTGGCCAAAAGTTTTGAGAATAGCACACACATTTTGCTGCCTCATTTTTAATTGGCATTTTGAATGAACTCTAGATTGTGAAGTGTGATCAGATGAATTTCAATTCACTGCAAAGTCATTCCCTGCCTTAAAATGAACCTTATGTGCTTTAAAAGGCAGTTGTGCTTTAAAATATTCTTCTGTTAACCATGGTTACACATAAGTAAATAGGGTTTCACAGGCAAGGATATTGCTGCTTCTAAGATAGCACCACTTATTGAATAATCAAAAACTTGAAGTCAAGCAATCAAGTCTTCTGAAGAGGAAGCTACAATATGAGGTCATAACCAGTGCAGAGCCAGCAACAAGTTTTTAATCCTAACTAATGAAGTGAGTAGCTTCTCATTTGTTAAAGACTTCTGTCCAGCTCTGGGAATCAAACCAACAACCTTCTGATCACAAACCCAGTTCATTAATCACCCGGCCATGGCAGCCTTGAGGATTTTACAATTTCATTGCACAGCAATGAAAAGAGTATTCTAATTAATCTGTTCCAAAAGGGACCAAATTTGGCATCCATCAAACAGAGAAAACTTTAATTGCTGAAACTGCTAAAATCGGGTTAAGAACTGCCCAACACATCATTACAAATTTGAAGGGCAGTGGGGAAACATCATCAGGAAGGAATGTGGCCTGAAAAAATCTTGAATGATCATGATTGGCGATCACTTTTGGTAAATTCAAATCAAAAGTAAGAACGTTTCCACAGGCACAATGTGAAGGGAACTCAAGGGATCGGGACTAAACAGCTGTTAGACTTAAAAAAAACATTTGTCATTGAGGCCAGCTGGCAAACATGGTTTTAATTTGCTAGGGGGCAAAAAGATTGGACTCTGGAGGAATGGAAGAAGGTCATGTTATCTGATGAGTCCAGATTTACAGTTCCAGAGTGATGATGCTTCAGGCTAAGAAGAAGCGGCTGAGGTGATTCATCCATCATGCCTAGTGGCTACCGTACAATCCCGTTGGGGCAGTGTTATTATCTGGGATTGTTGCAGCTGGAGGTCAGCTCCAGGTCAGGAGACTAACTGAATATAAACTTGAAATTGACACTACAGATTGATTTTAATATACTTTGTAATATGTCTGTATTCATCACGTGTACAAAGAAAGTCAATTAGTGATGGTGGCTCTGTAGGTAGCACTATCACCTGGGTTTGATTCCCTGATTCCTTTATGTGAAGTGTTTGCATGTTCTCCCTATGTCTGCCCTGCTTTTTTGTCCAAAGACATGAAGTTAGGTTAAAAGGAAAAACTTATTTTATGAAAAAAACTTTTTGGAATGCATTTGTGTGTCAACCCTGCTATGGTTTGGTGCCAGATCCAGAGTATCCCCTGTCTGCATTGCACCCACAACCCTGTTACCCTGATTAGGATAGTAAGCTCAGAAAGTGGGTGGCATAGTGATCTTTGGTGACAGCAATCAAGTCACCCTGATTAGGAAGTAGCTTCATTAATATAGATGAATAAATGAATGAGATTATTTTATTCGTAAACTGAATACACAATAGAACAACACAAATCAGGAAGCAACACTTGACAGGATATAACTTTGCATATTTTACAGTAGTGTAAACAGCATAACTGAAGCTCTTGTAAGTCCGTTAGTGTGGATAAGAACTTAACTTGAATTCTGTTTGCTTGTTTGCTTTTAAATGATTTCAGCTTCTTTTGTTCTGGTTTGAAAGCTGACCATGCTAACAGCCATCTATGCCTACTATGACCGAGCAGAGACAGAGAATCAAAACCAAACACTTATGTAGAGTTCTACTTTCTCAACGTGAAGCATACATTATTTCTTGCTGACTCCTCAATCTGGTCAAGGTAGCTCTGCTGAACTGGTAGGTCAGTTTTTTCCTAACTTTAATGATTTCACCTGAACGGGTGTAGTTTCTTAGGGCACGGGACATCTTTTGGTAGGTCATGGGCCTTCTGTTGCCCTTTCGTTGGCCCCAGAGCTGAGCCACACGCTCTTTGTGTGTTGAAGAGAAGCGGAAAACCCCTGCTGTTGCGGGAACCCACGACACACAATGTGCCATGCCTGGGTCCTCAAGCACCTCAAACAGAAAATGGAACAGGCGTAGTTTTTTTCCTGAAAGCATAAACAGATTTGTATTTAAATGCTGTGTATATGTGTATAACGGATAAGAGTTTGATAGCATAGGCAAAGCATTTCTCCTAAAAGGTATCATGAATACAGGTTTTATGCAGAACCTATTGAGATAAATATCTTTTGCTCACCACATTATAGTTAGTCAGGCCACAGATGAGTGATAAGGGGGAATAGAGTTCGAGCATGGCAGTTATGGGCAGGACTTGCCCCTCCTAACCTATTGTTCCCTAAGGCAATTCTTAGCTGCTCCAATATGTTAAACCACCACCACCAACAACACAAAAAAAGCAGAACTCACCTCTGCCTGCAGGTGCAGAGATCTGTGACGAACCTGCTCTCTCAACAGGGCTTCGTGTAATTTCTATACCAACAAAGGGGTCTAAAGCTTGATCACTGGAAACACTTTGGATTACTGAACTCCTTACTCCAAACTCCACAACTGAATCAAATCTGTTTCCCGTAATTTGTAGACCTGGATCCTGCACGAAGAAATGACTTTTGGTTAGGACAGAAAGTCATATTATTGAATCATCCACCATGTATTTGCACTGAAACTCACCTGTTGATTTTTTGTCAAAGAAAGCTGTTGTAGACAATCCAGGTTGTGTGTCATATCTCTGCAATCATCTCCCATAAATTGCTGGCTCACGTGAAAATCAGCTGTTAAAGTAATGTAACGAAACACAAGACATGCTTTATTAAATGTCCACTACTATAACATACCGGTCTAAGACATAAAAATACTCTGCACCAGTCCACTAAAGGGCATCACTACCTCACCAATCAACTTTCTCTGTTATATCTAGGGAGACTTTCCAGTAGCCGGTCCATTTGGGCATGCCTTTGGATTGTGGAGGACTACTTAGTGAGGGAATCCACAAAGCCAAAATTCTAGTAAATGGATATGAAGTTTAATATTTTAACCCTCACTACTCACTACTACACCACTGTAATGTTTGTACTTACTATTGTGAATTCTTTGTTAGGCACTTCTTGCAATAAGAAAACAGAGTGCAACCGAATTCTGCCATGAATTCTGATTAAGAAACACGGAAATATACATCATAATATGACCATTATTAGAAAAGCCAATAAATTTTATAGTTTTGAAGCAGGACTAACAAGTTTAAGAAAAAAGCAGGGTGTTAAACTATGAATTTTAAAGACATTAAGACCAATTGAATTGAAATGTTCCCAACCCTACCACCGAGCATGACCCTTAGCCATCACTGCTCTAGGCCATACTTTGACTGACCATGCACTCTGATTCACATGCAAAAAAGAATTTC
Organism: Microcambeva barbata; assembly: GCA_034509105.1. NCBI lineage: Eukaryota > Metazoa > Chordata > Actinopteri > Siluriformes > Trichomycteridae > Microcambeva > Microcambeva barbata. The sequence continues at coordinate 21,865,767 of JAYDZF010000001.1, forward strand.
ATTGTATTGTGGACATGTATATGCATATGTATATATGAGAAATGCAAGTATCCAAAAAAGAGTGACAACACATAGGGTTAATAGGCTACATACATCTAAACACTCACCTGCTTAAAAAATGATTTTCTGGTAATGATTCTTTCAAAATTGCAAATTGTTTGGAATTACTCACAGCTTTCCCATGGGTCCTTTTTTCTAGCTTCTTGTCTGCAATGTTCTTCCAGAAACTCTAAGATGACTTCCAGATCCGTCTGATAGGCCTGTGAGTAATTTTGTTCAAGAAGAAACAAAGCTTAGTTATGACATTTATGCTGATGTTCTGACTTTACAAGCATAACAAAAAATTTAACAATTACCATCTCTGCGTGAGATCTGATAAATTGAGGTTGTTACACCTTTCAGCTACTTAAATTAATAGTAGTTGTAATATTACCATAAAAAAGCAATAACAATCTAACCGAAGTGGTGAGGGAAATTGTACTAATGACACAGAACAGGTCTCTGACTGCCCCTTATCAAGCTCAGTGCAGGGGAGTGAACTTTCTCTCTGTCATGATCTACGACTTATACAACAACAGCAGCCTCTCAAAGAGGCCCAGACTCTCCAATGTGTTCAACAGTCACACACTGAACCACAACCACCATAACAGAGGCCGTAACTGATCTCTGACTTACACACATCTCCTGCTTGGAGGCATTTTGTAGTCCCTTGACCACATCCTCCACCTAACTAAGCAAGATAAGGAAAACACTACCCACCACACCACACCACAAAGCAACAAATACCCTCACATTTATACTCAAATTCAGGGTAAATTCATTAGCTATAAGTAACAACACATTAACTAAATATTTGTTTGTAATAACTGGTAGAACTGTTTCAGCATAAGTAGCAGATTTAAACAAATTGGTATGGCACAGCCTTACGGATGAGTCAAGTTTCTTAACCCCTTTTCTTGTCAATTAGCTTCAAACAACTCTAACTGGACTACAATGTTTAGTTCATGTTTTAGTAAGCCATTGTCACAACAATGCATACACTGTATCACTGTAGATATTCAAGTATATATTTTCATGGGACAACACTGACAAAATGAGAATTTGACACAATGAAAAGTCTGTGTGCAGCTTATATAACAGTGTAAACTTATTCTTCCCTCAACATAATTCAATATATAGCCATTAATCCCTAAACCGCCAGGGAGTACACCCCTTAGTGAAAGTCAATATTTTGTGTGGCCGTCATTATTTTCTAGAACTGCCTTAACTCTCCTGGGCATGGAGTTTACCAGAGCTTCACAGGTTGCCACTGGGATGCTTTTCCACTCCTCCATGACGACATCAGGGAGCTGGCAGATATTTGAGACTTTGCACTTCTCCACCTTCTGCTTGAGGATGCCCCAAAGATGGTTTAGATCTGGAGACATGCTTGGCCAGTCCATCACCTTTACCAGTCATTATCAGGCTGGAACACTGCCCTGTGACCCAGTTTCCGGAGGGAGGGGATCATGCTCTGCTTCAGTATTTCACGGTACATATTGGAGTTCATGTGTCCCTCAATGTCCCTCATGTGTCCCCCCAACACCTGCTGCACTGATGCAGCCCCAGACCATGGCATTCCCACCACCATGCTTGGTTCCAGTAATCCATGTCCTTTGTTGACATGTCTTCAGCAAACTGTTTACTGGCTTTCTTGTGTACAGACTTCAGAAGAGGCTTCCTTCAGCCATGAAGACCAATTTGATGTAGTGTGCAGCGTATGGTCTGAGCACTGACAGGCTGACCGCAACTCTGACAGCACTCCTGTGCCTATCTTTCAAAGACAGCATTTGGATGTGACTTGAGCATGTGCACTCAGCTTCTTTGAACGACCAATGCAAGGTCTGATCTGAGTGGACCCTGCTCGTTTAAAACACTGGATGATCTTGCCCACTGTGCTGCAGCTCAGTTTCAGGGTGTTGGCAATCTTCTTGTAGCCTTGGCCATCTTCATGTAGCACAAAAATTTGTCTTTTAAGATCCTCAAATAGTTCTTTGCCATGAGGTGCCATGTTGGAACATTCAGCGACCAGAATGAGAGAGTGTGAGAGCTGTACTACAAAGCCGAACAAAACTGCTAGTAACACTAACATGTCATATGCCATTTTGGAGGGAAAATGACAAGCAGTGTTAAATTTGGACACTTAGGGGTGTAGTCTCGTAAGCTGCACTTGGCTGTTTATAATAGTGCATAACAGAAAGTTCAGTGCTCACCATTTCTCCTCACCCACAATGATAGAAAGAACCTACTAGTTTCAAAAATCAACATCCACTGGTTGCTACTCGTATTTGCACTGAAGCCGATGAAACTGAATTTCCCTTATTAACATTATCCAAAGTGACTTACAGTATACAGTCTGAGCAAGTGAGGTTTAACAACCTTGCTCAGGAGCCCAGAAATGGCAACCTGGCAGTGGTGGGGCTTGAATCAGCAACCTTCTGATTATTTGTCCAGTGTATTAACTGCTAGGCTACAAATTAATAGTGATGAACTGTTCTCATAATTGTATACATACAGTATCTATGTCCTACATGCTTGACATGAGGTCAGTTTATGACTTTTGCTCATTTGATTTGACAACAGTGACTAAAAGAATAAATCTAGAATCATTTAAAACACGATTAAAAGCTGTCGATCATATGATCATAAAGCCTAGCCACACTGTAGTTTGAATATAGTTTTTTATTGAAATCAGGACAAGGAAGAACAGGCTTAATATTTACATTGCAAAAATTGCACCACATAATACATATTAAGTTAATAATACATAATCACCCCAGAGGAGTAACATGCTATTGATATATGAATCAGATGCAGTCCTTTTACTGAGAAAGAACATGTGCTTTTAGGTTGTCCGAGGATGTTATCACGGCAGTTATGTCATAATCTGTCTGAAAAGGGTGCTGGCCATACCAACTCTGCCAGTCAGTTCCTGCTGTGGAGTAGTAGCCCTGCTCCGTAGGAATTTGTGAGGTGTGGTGAGGAGGAAGCTCTTGGGATAAATGCCCAGATGTTGGTGCAGTCATGGTCTCTAGTCTTTGCAGGATGATTGGGTTAAACTGGTAGGTGAGCTTGCGACGCACTTTGACGATCTCTCCTGAGCGGCTGTAGTTTCGAAGAGCTCGTGCCATTTTTTGATAAGTCATGGCCTTACGATTACCTTTGCGCTGGCCCCAGCATTCAGCCAACTTCTCTTTGTTTTTGGAAATAAAATGAAAGGTTCCACTGCCACGGTCCGTCCACTGAATGGAGTCACCCATACTGGCATCATGCAGGGCTTCGTGCAGGTATTCATACAGACGCAACTTTTTACGACCTGTGTATGATAGAGAGAGAACACAACAAACAATAAGATGGTAGGTCAAGCATTTACGATTGTGGCATTATGTAGATGCTTTTTATCCAAAGCTACTTACAATTATGTCTGGAAACAATACACGGATTAAGAGCTTTACTCTTAGGCCCAAAAGCCACAACTGAGTAAAAGTATGACTGGCAACCTTCTGATTCTTATTATTCGATTACTTCTTTTTTAGATTTTAGGGAAGTTTTTATACAAAACATTGTCGCGCAAACTGCCAGGGCCTAAGATACTAAAAAAATCTGATGTGTATAAAAATAGTATAATATAATTTGATATGTTTTTATGTCTAATGTTTCATTCATAAATAAAGTTCAAGCGATTTTGAGGAAAAAATCAAACTAGAAGAACAGGGTTGACAATGACAATACAGATTACTTACTTTGTTAACTAAACTCCTAGGGTTACATTGAGGGATGAGGCTTACAACTGTTTCGTGCCACAGTAGCTAAAAACACCACCAAACAAACTAAATAAAAAGCTAACCTCATTAAATTGCAGTAGTTTTTCTGTACTACATGTTGTAAGAAAAGCATTTTTTTTAATTTATGATAATATTGCCCTGAGATGGACTGGTGCCCCATCCATGGTGTTACCTTGTGCCTTGCACCCATTGAAGAGCTGGGATAGGCCCAGGCTAATTAGGATAAGGGGTTAAAGACAATGATGATGATGATGATTATATTGCCTATTGACACCAGATATATTTCTTGTCTTGGATCCACTATGTGCTGATTAAAATAAGACTAATATTTTAAAGGAGGAATTTCTGATATTTTATGTATTACAGTTAAGAGTTATGTCAAAACTAAAAAGTAAACACACAAACATAGTATTGGTATTTACAATGACCAGTTCAATAAAGACACATATCGTTCACTTAAGGATTTAGTTTTATAAAATAGCAGATAAATAATTATTACTCAGCCATTAAAATGTATTTAAGATCTAAATATCTCCAGAATCAATAAACACACACACACACACACACATACACACACACACACAGAGAGAGAGAGAGAGAGAGAGAGAGAGAGAATGAGCAGTGAAATAATTTAAGATGGCACTCACCTTTTCTGAGTCGTTCTGGTAAAATTGGGTAAAGTGCCGTTGGCTCAGTCGTTGTCCATGGAGTGGCCTCTGGCACAAGAGGAGACCACTGCTAACAAAAACAAGACAAAAAAAGAACAAACCCAACTCAGTAGCAGCACAACAGCAGAGTAAAAGATGATTGAAAACACTTTTACTGACTTACTGATAATTCACTCCAGTCACAAGGGACTGACGATACCCAACAGTTGGGGGGGTAGTGGTAACAAGACACTGGATGCTGTACTAATGATTCTCCACTCCTGAGAGACTCATAGTGTTTTCTTTCTACTGGAAAGTAATTTAAACATCATACATACATTCATACAACACCAAATAAAATGTAAAAATTTTTTTGGATGAAATACCTGGGTCACAGTAGAAAATGTCCGAGTGTCGCTGCATCACATCAATGGCATCTTGAAAATCCTGATTAATGTCATTATCTAGAGATACCTACAATGATGATAATAATAATATTATTATTATTATTAATAATAATAATAATAATAATAATAATAGTACTACTACTACTATTACTGCTACTACTACTACTAATAATAATAACAACAAAAACAACAACTGCAACAACAATAATAATATTAACAATAATAATAATAATAATAATAATAATAATAATAATAATAATAGAAATGTTATTTTTTAAAGATAACACATTGAATAAATATTAAAGCACCCAACAATGTTGTCATGTAAATATGTCTTCACAATCAAATTAAGATTAGGTTATTCAATATATTATACAAAACTTTTTAATGTCAGGTAAAATTAAGCTTACCATCTTGTCCAATGTTTAATCCAGGTATGGTTCAGCAGGTAGTGTTTTAACTTTTCATCGGTTTGTTTGTTGTTGTTTTACTGTTGTATACATGTTTTACAGAACAGCAAGTGATTTTATAGTCTCTTGAAAAAAGTGGGATGTAATATTCTTCACTCAATTTAAATGTGACAACGTCAAACTTTTTTTTATGGTTCAACCCATCCTCTGTGGTACTTCTCTTTTTGGAATATTAGACCAGCCAGGACCATGGCATTATCTCCTTATCTCCATCTCCAAAAAAAAAAAAGAAAAGAAAAGAAAAAAGACAGTGCCTCAAATCCTGTACATTGTTTTGGAATCATATTTGCATTTCTGGTTAGATGATTAGTTTGTACATTGAACATTTTAAATCACATCAGCTGGTGTGCAGTATAGCTTATTTGAGCTAATAATTTAGCAAACAATAGTATTTGCGTATTAACAGTTTATTAAAAGTTAACAGACATCACCTCCTGATGTCACCTCCTAACACACTGCTATTCATGACTGCTAAATAATGAACAACTGGACTTTAAATGCTATACTCTGTTGATGCACATTGCATATAATATTAAATGCTGCAGAATTGCACTTAATTGTCCCATAGACAGCTGTGATAAATTGTATATTTGCATGTCTAGTTACATGCTTAAGGGCAATTGTGTACTTGTTGAGTTCAAGAAGGATCATATACATTATAAAATGTTTTGTTTTTGCTTCTTTTAAATAACTTGTTTGTACCTTTTAAATATTTGTAAGTCATGTCAGAAACTCATTATGAAATTCAGTTAATACCTTGAAGTTCAGTTCATTCCAAACAAAAAAAATGTTTATTGATGTTCAAATCTTGAATTCAACAATCAAATGGTATGTAACATGAATATGATTGTAGCCCCATTGTAGTCAAGCCATACTTACCATTGTCTTAGAGGTTGCTGTTTAAGGAAGAACACAATAGTCCGTTTTTTTCAAGATGTGATCATCTTTAAGATGCTGGTTTGTAGCAATGTAAATATTGCTTCACTGTTTGGACTGTTCGACAATATCTTCCACATCTCCTGACCTTGGCATGAGAGCATGGTTACATATATTTTTAATATAGGCACTTAACTTATTTAAGGTCTTATTAATAAATGTTACTAGTTATGATAGAGTAAATCAACATTTTATTACCGTCAAAAACCAAGCTAATAATGCAAATTGCTCTATGTTTAATGCAACACAAATTAATACAACATATGAAACATTTGTGGACATCATTCAAATTCCAAAACACTTTCTAATTGGATACACAAACTAATGGCCAGATATGGCCAAAACTAGAGATGCACTGTATGGCAGTACCATATTTTAATTACTTTTCTATTTCTTTTCTGACTTGTTCATTCTAGTCTGCCCTAAAACCTGTTCTAGTGTTTAATTATTTAAGCTTTGTAAACTCTTCAGGGGAAATTATGGTACTTATGGTAAGCAAATGTATTTAAAAATATGCCTTTATCTGCAGTAGTCATGTGTTTTCTCACAGGGTTGTTTCTTTGTCTTGCCATTGGTAAACCTCAAATAATGATGTGATTGTTTTTGTTTGCATAACCATTATAAAGAAGCTTTTAGCATTTCAGTAGTGATTAATTTATTCATTTTTTTCCAAATTTATCATTCCATGTTTGTAAAAGTTAAATGTATCTATATCTATATCTATCTATATATCTATATCTATCTATCTATCTATCTATCTATCTATATATATATATATCTATATATATATATATATATATATATATATATAT
>JAYDZF010000001.1:21895028-21906603 GCA_034509105.1 Microcambeva barbata
TCCAATTCTAATTGCACCAGGACATGTATTGGTCGATTCGTGAATCAAACATCTGTCGATAAGCTTCTTGTAATAGAACAACACCTTGTGCAAAATGCACTGAAGCACTGATCATTTGGATATGTGTATTGAATAGTTTAGAGAATGTCACATTAGGTTAAAGGGCATTTAGGTTCATTCTGAATTTTAATTGAAATCCAAAATTTCCCTAAAATGTTTGTGAGTAATTTATGTCATTTTAACAGATCACTAAGTTTCAAAGTTTTGAAAAAAGTAATTGATTTTAAAGAATATTAAGCAATACAATTCTAGCCTAGTGGTTAGGGTATGGGACTGGTAATCTGAAGGAAACTGTTTTAAGTTTAGATAAAGTCTTTTAGGATAAATGTAAATGTAAGCTACATGATTCTATATGTTCATTTCCTGACTACATGTTTTAACTGTGGGAGGAAACCGGAGCTCTCAGACGAAACCCATGCAGACAAGAGCAGGATTGAACCCAGGACCTTCTAGCTGTGAGGTGATTGCAAGAACGTTACTTAAATTCCCCTGACTGCATGTCTTTGTACTGAAAATGAACAGTTAACTGAATGTTTGATGACTCTATGATCCCAAAATGTTACCTTCTTCAATGAATTTAAGGCATATGCACTTAGTATTTAACCCAAGACATAGTCATCTTGGAATATATTTAGTCTTCCACAGATTTGCAGTTTTAATTGTTTTAATAGTGATCTTGATGTTTGTTCTTTGGGTATTTTATTACATGCTCAAACGTTACGATTAGTTCTTTCTTTTTTGGGTTTTATTTAGAATTGTTGATGTCTTCTGGGTCTGGGGCAATTTTGTTGACACCAGTAATTAATTATTATCTAGCCCACTTCCCACAAATTGTAATTGTTTTAAACGAGTGATCTTGCAAGTCAGAAACAATATATTTGTTATCTGGCATTGGACAAATAAATGTATGATTATTTCTTCAGTATGCCAACGGAAGAAACGAGAGCGCTTAACCTGCCTGGTTACTAGAAATTACCTCATACCGTCACGTGATCACACCGCGAGTTTCTATTGGCTGTCATGCACCGGGGAAGTTGTTTTTCTTGAAAACGAGGAAAGAGTGTTTAGTAAACCGGGGTTCGTGATCCTTGTTATAACATAACTGTAGGAGGGAATCGATTTACTGTAATCCATGTTGTAGGAGCTCAAATACTGGTGAGTAGATTTTTGTACGCCCACGTACGTTTTGTACGTCACGCCAGTTACCTTTCAGTGAACTGAACTTATAGCGATCTTAATGAAGACTCATCGATCAGTTTTTTTTAGTGCGGTGGTATTAGACAAATTCAAAACTTTAAACAACTTAACTGACTTACTGATTACGGTATCGTTTGTGACATTTTAGCTCACTATCGGCGTACAAATACTTGAGATTGCTTAATCATCGTTGCGATTGACACCATGAGCCTTTAAATATGACATTCATAGTACAGTACTCAATTTAAGTACAATTAAAGACAAACAGCTGTAAAGGTGTGTCTCAGATTCGTGGTTATTTTTTGCCACCATTGATTCACAAACGTTCTCAGATCCTCAGTCATCTGGATTTTAGCATTTTTAAGCATCTGTATAGGTAATGCCAGTCAGTGATGTTCCTTATCTTTTACATGATGTTTACTTATCAGCAGCTTTCCTCCTGTCACTTCCCAAATAAGGTCTGGTTTGCTGTTGAGATGTTTGTTCTTCAGTTGTTTTATTACATGGTCAAACGTGAAGAATAGTTCTGGGTTCTTGTCCACAAGACAGCCCTAGAGCAAAACACCACCACCAACCATTCACAATATATCTTTTCCCAAAGTGGTGTACAATTGTGAAGTGAACAGAAAACTATGCATGATTGAAAAAAGTGTGATGTGCAAAACTATTCAGGCCCCTTTTCTCTGAGTTCAACCAATTGCATTCAGAAGTTGCCTGATGACTGGTAATGACTAGAAAGGGTCCCCGTGTGTGACAGCATCAGAGCTTGGTTAAGATAATTTTAGGGAGTAAACAGCATCATGAACTGTTAAGAACACACCAGACAGGTCCGGAATAAGGTTGTGGAGCAGGCTTAGGCTATGAAAAGATTTCCCAAGCTTTGAACATCTCACAGAGCACTGTTCAATCCATTATCCAGAAATGGAAAGAGTATTGTCACAACTACCAAGACAAGGTCTTCCACCTAAACTTACAGGCCGAACACTGATGAGAGATCTCTTCAGCAGGGACAGGGAAGTTGGTCAGAGTTGATGGGAAGATGTATGGGGCCAAATACAGGGCAATCTTGGAAGAAAGCCTGTTGGAGTCTGCAAAAGACTTGAGACTGGGGCAGAGGTTCACCTTCAAGCAGGACAAGAAATGGCAAACATTTCAGTCACTAGATGTGCAAAGCAGGTGGAAACACTAAAAGACTTGCAGCTGTAATTGCAGCAAAAGGTGGTTCCAGAAAGTATTGACTCATACTTTTTCACACCACGCTTTTCATTTTTTTATTTGTAAAGATGTTTTTAATCATGTATAATTTTCTTTCCACTTTGCAATTGTATACCACTTTGTAATACTTTTGCAGCCACTGTGTCATCTCACCAGTGTTGTGTTTTTAGGTGGGTGTGTGAGCAAGAGATGGAGGAGAGGGCCCGCAGCCGTTTGTTGCGCTCTAAAGCCAGACTGGAGCAGGACATCAAGGCCTCCTACCTCATGGACCACATGATTAGTGATGGGATTCTTACCGTAGATGAGGAAGAGACAGTAAAAAGCAAGGTCTGTGTTATACATTCAGGCAATTGTAGGGTTTTTCGCCGTTCTGAAAGTAACCAAGCAAGGACTCGGCTGGTTATAATTTTACACAAAAGGACAAGGGATGAGACCTATTTTCTCTTATTTTTTTATTATCATACATAAAGTTCCAAAATGCCACTTAGCTTTGCAGCATGGCCTTGGCCTCATAATGACTTTAAATTACATTGAATTGTGGTCTTTTCATTGATGTTAAATATTGGTCTGGATGGTCACACTTAATATAAGCTTAATTAAAAGGCTTGTCTATCATTAGTTTTGCCACAGAATTTAGTGGCTGCCATGAGAGAAAGGCAAATATAGACGATTTTTATATTAAAGAAATCGCAACAATAATAAGGTACACAAAATTACTATATAAACAGAGGTGTCCAATAAATTGTAGTAGCAGGAAAAAGCTATGCTTAGGTTTGCTTGGGTTCTTCAACCAAATTTGTGTACATCTGTTGTTCTATTAAGAATATAAAGATATACAAATTTAAAAAGTTCAGCCTTGTAAATCCAATGACTTCCACACAAAATGAGTATTTTAGAGGATGATGTGTCAGTTTTGGCATTTCATTAAAAGGATGGACCACCTCACAGCGGGCACCAAAGGGGCTTATTTACCTGAACATATGTACCTCAAAGAAGCTTAAAGGGAAAGATCTTCATATAATCATATGCATCAGTGGCTATGTGGTCAACCAAAAATATTTTTGTTAAAAAGCATGGAAAAGGAAAGTGATGATGTTTAAAAGAGTTCAAAAGAATAAAAAGAACACAATAACCCTCATAGAAAAATGCTCTTATGTGTTTAGCTTTACATTTGGTTCAGTGGTTTCAGTGTTTTGGTTCCATGATATTTAATTCAATTGTCAGGTGACGAAGTGTGATTCAAGTAGTAGTGAGTGGTGCTCAGTGCTTGTGGTGTAACTTTGAAGTTACTTGTGACTTAACTGAGCTGCATAATCAATTGTGCGAGGTGGCAGAAAATCCCCAGCCTCTTGTGATTGTATGTGTAAGATACATACCAATGACATCAATCACTGCTAAAATCACATAGTAGTCAACAATACATGGGAGGGATACAAAGAACTGATAGTAGCTGTTGTAACCATATGTTCACACCCTCTATGTCTTAATTATATAATAATATTGACTACATTTTCTTATTAAAATTGTTCATTTTCCTCTTACATTAAGGCTCAGAAAAGTATTTGATCTTGATTGTTGGTGTATAGTGGTGCTAGCATGTTAGATTTGTTTCCAAAAATGTTTCAAAATATTTTACACAATGTTCTATTTTTTTTCTTCTGGAAATTGGGTTTTTGTTATTGTAAGCTCACTGATTATAAGATCACTGATAAAATCTGACCCTCTGTATTTTTGCTTTCTTTTGGCTGAAACATTGTATAGATAAGATTCTCAGGTTTACTATCAAGGTTTGATTCTATAACAAAGTTGAGTGTTTGAAATAGAAGCTAAATTTACTATTTTATGTCTAGCCAACCAGAAAACAGCAGGCCACAGAACTGTTGGAGGTTCTTCTAAACAAAGACAACAGAGCGTACATCTCCTTCTACAACGCTCTCATCCGAGAGAGCTATGAAGACCTGGCAAGTCTGCTTCAGAGTGACCTGCCCCAGCTTAGCCCTGAGGGGGAAAATGGTTACACCAATGGATTTTCTTCTTCAGGTGAATTCTAAAGTACTGTTTTATTTATTACAGCCTTGTTTTACTGGATCCAATATATTGGAGATAGAGGATAGGACCTAATGCATCAGTGGCATACAGGTCAATTACAAGATATATCTTATTTAAAAGCAAAACAGCATGTATACTTGCTTTGATTCCAGAATATTTCATTTAAAATTTAATTGAAATAGTATAATCTTTATGAATGCAAGATAATAAAACACTTGTTTGTGCTTGGGTGGCGTCCGCCATTTACACAGTAGAGGAATATCTGACTAACCAATCCTGGCTACTTCTCAGTGCGCTTTCAGCCCAAAAATGTATTTTAGCTTTCACTTTGTAAATGTGTCTGAAGAGTCTGTCTGTGATTCAGTGACCTATCTTCTGGTTTCAGTGCAGGACATCCTTAGTGTGGGTGGAGTTCCACAGAGACCTATGGTCTTTGTGAATCGTCCAGCTTTGCTTAACCAGCTTCGGGAGAAGCTGTACCAGTTGCAGAAAAATCCTGGCTGGGTCACTGTGTTCGGTATGGCTGGATCAGGAAAGTCTGTACTGGCGGCAGAGGCACTGAGGGACTCGGCACTTGTCAAAGGTGTGGTCTTTGATGCACTGTAACTGCTTCCTAAACCAGTTGTGGCTCTGATCAGGACACTTGAGTTTCCTTAAAACAACTTTTCTTCGTGTCTTCATAGACCTTGCTTTGTGCTCAATAGCAGAGACATGCTGGAACAGGAAAATATCTTGTTCTTGTTCTCAGTCAATGCAATTTTTCTTTTCTTTTTTTCCTCTCCCAATGTGCAGACTGCTTTCCAGGTGGAGTTCACTGGCTATCTGTTGGCCAATGTGAGAAAGCTGATCTCCTGGTGAGGATGCAGTCTCTGTGTTTCAGGCTGGAACAGATTCAGAGTTCAGACACGGCCCTGAGGCCACCCAGCTCAGTCGAAGAGGCCAAAGAACGCATGCGCTTCCTCATGCTGCGCAAGTTCCCCAGGTAATCCAAACACTGCATGCATACACAAACACAATACTCACAAAAACTTAGGGATATTTTGCTTTCTATGGAAAGCGTAACAAGTTAACCTTACGTACATTTAGGGTAATTTAGTAGAAGCATGCAATGGTTACTTCCTCATGTCAAACTATTTATTGAAACAACAGTGGTGGGTATACCATAACAAAAATGCCTCAATAACTTAAGCATGAATTACAACAGACTTATTGTCTGCTGAGGCATGGCATCATACATTCTAGGGTACAGAGTTATAAGCCTCCACACGGCAATTTAGCTGTTGTCAGGTAACATTGCAGGTTGTCTAGCACACAGTTCATGCTGACAATGGTTTAGAATGATCTTATGTGCCTCTCACCTCCCCTAAATGTTCCTGTTACTGGCACTGTTAACGATGCGGTAATCAGTGTTGGATATGGCCTAAGTATGTCCTTTTCTATGCCTGTCTGTGACTCTTCCAGTCTCTCTGTATCTTTACTGCAACCTGTTGATGACACACTGTGACACTAATCTCTCTGGCCACTTACATCCTGTTTGAAACCTCACAATGGTGAGGTACTGTTGATCAATTGGTCTTGGTCTCATGATGTCAAAATGTGAACAGTATGATGAGAAGGACTGTGTAAATACCAATTCTAATTGAACCATGAAATGTATTGGTTGATTCATGAATCTAACACCTGTTATGATTTTTGCCTTTAAGAACAGCAAAATGTAATGAAACATGGAACAGTTGTGCACTCAAAGATTAAGAGAACGTCACATAAAAACATGGAAACCTATTAGAAAGGTAGCACCAGAAAGAGTGTTGATATCGCACAGGTGCATAGAATTTGTTGGTTCTGGATAGGACTACCCAGTTAGAATAGACCCAAGTTAGAACAGGCCTTTGCTCACTTGTAAGAGGTGAGCAATGAGTCTCCTTGTTTGCCATGAGGTGCAACCCATATCTGTGGAGGTAGGGATCCTAACGTCTGAGAGATGTGGTAGCTGAGGCTGCCATGATTCCAACACGACACTTTGGCCTCAACTTCACATAGACGGGAGGTTGGAGTGGCCCACTCCAATCAAGGACTGTTGTATCCCCCCTGTTGTATCCCTTTTGTGAACCCTGGAAGACGCTGGCTCAGGGTCAGTTGATCACTAAATACATCTAGTGTAGAGTAAACTATCTTCACAGCCTTGGTATGTAAATGCTGGAAGCCCTCTGCATTTGCTCGTAGTTGGGGCTCCAAGGTGGGTGGGAAGTAAGGATAATGAAATTCCTACAAACATAAATACTAAATAAAACCCAAAACAAAAAATATGGACAAAAAGTAAGAAACTACATCAAATGTAAACTTTAAAGGGCTAAGTGACACCTGAACAAAATTTATAATAATGGAATCTACCCAAGCTGATTTTACTTTAACTAAGCTATCACCTTTTGCCATTCCAAAAGGCATCATTGGAATTGCTGGAATGGTAAAATATGCAAATAAACTTAGTTTAGGACAGATCCTTATAGAATGCATCAAGAAAGCACACCCTAACCCCGACCATTGGCAAAGCATGCGAAGGTGCAGTGATGTTCACTAGAATCTTCCTCCAAGCTTTAACTTGTGTCTAACAAATTTAAGTAATCTCCTTAAACAGCTCCCACCCCCATACATTCTATTCCAATATTTTAACAGTAACAACTCCGTGTGGTCAAACCAAAAAAACAACATCAAAGGGAAAATAATTGAAGAACTTATGTTAATGAACACGCCTCTCATATAATCACCCAGGACATGACACATGCACCACTATTGATTTAACATTATGCAGTCCAGAAATATTTCTAGAATTCACCTGGAAAATAGGGGATTAGCCATTTAGCAGCCACCATGTACCCATCCTTATAATCCCAGATAGACCCAGCTCAACATTTAAGACACAGAAATGGAAACTAAACAAAGCCCTGGTAATAATAATAATAATAATAATAATAATAATAATAATAATAATAATAATTATACAAGGATTTGAGACATGGATAATAGCTGAGAGGATTTTCAACAAACACCCTACAACAGAAAACAACCTATTAAAACACCAGCGCAAAAGCCAGAAGAATAATAAACACAACAAATAGGCAAAGCAGGATTTTTTTTACAAACATATCAATGTCTATACACCAATTAATAGTATGATACCTTGTCCGAAAAATGGAAAACAAGAACCCAATTCCTCATAAATTAAAAGTAAACAGCAAACACCAGAACTGTGAAATGGCAGAACTGCTGGCAAAGACATTTGAACACATAGCTACCCCCTGAATTCCAAAGAATACGAATACAACAGGAGAGAACTGAAATAACTCAGAAATATCTCAGAAAACAAAGAACCGTACAACTAAGCGCTGACGTTAGAAGAATTCTGCCACTCCCTACAGAAGTCCCATGACACAACAACAGGCAAAGACAAACTTCCACTATCAAATGCTGAAAAACTACCCCTGGTATCACTCCCTCTGCTACTGAAGATATATAATCTTATTTGGAAAAACGAAAACATCCCCATGGAATGGAAAAATGCTACCGTATTAGCCATCCCCAAACTGGGAAAGCCAAATAAGCCTTATAAGCCAAATAATCCTTAGAGGAAGCCCTCACACAAGACAACACAAGAATGGTACTAACCTGCCTTGCTACCATCAAGATGAAAATGAAAATATAAATGAACAACACATATATATGATGAACTAAACCAACAAGAAAACACCTAGATCTGCCAATTATAACACACATTAAATGTGGCTTAAAACCCAAGTAAATAGATAAAATGGATAGGACTAATACAAGACATTAAATTCCTAATAAACAAACAACAGATTTTGCAGCATAAATTTCTTAATATTAGGGCGGGGGTGTTTAACTTGTTTAAGTATGTTTATTATGGTGTTTATTAGAGTGTTTGACCATATGTTTGTTTTTTAAATATATTTTTTAATATGTTTATTTGTACATATCTATGTTCTGTTGTGATTTAGGGCTCTGTTGATTCTGGATGATGTGTGGGACAGCTGCACTCTTAGGGCATTTGATATCCAATGCCGAGTATTACTGACCACTAGAAACCGCAGTCTGACTGATTCAGTGAGTGGTGAGTAACTCTTCGTTACAGCAAGACAGATGATATATTTGTGATGTTAATGTTTACCACTCTGTTAAATTAATTTTTCTATTAATTGCATTTTAATGATTTAAGAATTGTCCTAACTGTTTTCAAATATAATTGCTGTATCGTTATGTAAGGCTGTTTCAACTGGCCCTGTCTGGCATTTACAGTACATGCACTATATGGGCACACACATGTGAACACACCTCATAATTATTATGTTCAGTTTCTTATGGATGTCCTTGAAGGTGAGTTGATGGGTGTGATATAAAGGAACTCCAGTGGCACAACCCCTCTAAACACCTTTAGAATGAACTAATACCAACATTCGTGCCTGAATTCACAAATGCATTTTAGACTGAATGGGCTCGAATAAGCAATGAGTAAGATTTACTCACATTTTACAATGTTTCCTTTGTTCTTCTCTCAAATTTGTTGAAAGACCTTGTAATTTTTAATTTTGTATAATATGTCTGTGTGTCTGAAGGTCATAAATCGAGTGTTTTTGTTGAAAGCGGTCTGGACGATGAAAAAGCTTTGGAGATTCTTGCACTGTATGTAAACAAGAAAAGTCTTCCAGAGCAAGCTCGCAGCATTGTAAAGGAATGCAAAGGTAGAAATGTACAAATGCTAATCAGAAGTTATGTAGCCTGTCTCATTGCATTTTAAACAACAGAGGCTTTTTTTTCTATTTACACTTATAGTATTCCTCTTTTGCTTTCGAAACAGCCTTGTAACTGTGATGTATTAACAGATTTTCTATTAGAACCAGCATTAACTTCCTCAACAATTTGAGCTACAGTAGTCCATTTGTTGGCTTTGCTCCAGATGTGCATCAAATATATCCCACCCACTAACAGGTGCCATGATATCTTCACCTCCCAGTGTTATGTTAAGGCCTATGTATGGTCATGTTAGTATTCCATTGTGGAAAGTTCCAAAAATGTCCATCCAAGTATTTGGGCTTTGGTTTTTGGAGTGTTTGCGGCCAGTGAATTAGAAATTGGCATATATTTTTTTGTAATATATTTGCGTTGAAAAGGTAACTAGTGTTCCTGTGATGTGCTGTTTGTGATGTTTTCAACTAAATCACTGCTTCCACTTTTCTCCCCAGGTTCTCCTCTAGTAGTATCTCTGATTGGGGCACTGCTCAGAGACTTTCCTGACCGTTGGAGCTACTACCTGGAGCAACTAAGGAAGAAGAAGTTTAAGCGTATACGTAAGTCATCCTCCTATGACTATGAGGCATTGGATCAGGCCATGGATGCCAGTCTGCAGGTTCTCGAAGATGAGCACCGGGAGCTCTACAGAGATCTGAGCGTGCTGGAGAAAGATGTCAAAGTGCCTGCCAAGGTCAGTAGCAAAATCTCCTCACCTCAGCCTTGTCTTTTTATCTGATTGCTTTATCTAAAAAGTCAGTTTTTGATGAAAGACTGATGTTGGCATTGTTTGGATCCAGGTGAAAAAGGAGGATGCGTGTTGTTTAATTGTGGCCTCCAATTAAAATATACTTTTTATGGTAATGCTATTAGTATGTATAAAGCAATCACTTAATCATGTGATCTGAAGCTGTTTGTATGTTCTTCACTGGAATTTCAGATGCTGTCTGTGCTTTGGGGTCTTGAGATAGAGGAAGTGGAGGATGTCCTCCAGGAGTTTGTGAATAAATCACTATTGTTTCGGGACTGCAACAAGCGGCCATACCGCTACTATCTCCATGATCTTCAGCTGGATTTCCTTACAGAACAAAACCGTAGTCAGCTAGCGGTAAGTTAACTGCAAGTTAACTGCAAGTTTGTACTACTTTCTACCAAATCAATAAATAATTATAGTTGCATTTCAAACAATAATGTTGTAAAAATTAGAATGTTTCATGGCAATGCATTCTAAGTGATTTATTCACAGTTGCTGGTAAGTTGTGGTTTGCCCATAAATGTGGATAAATAGGGTTAGTTTGAGTTCCCCAGTTGTAAAAGTACATAACACAGAGGTTAAAGCAAGTATCACATCACTTTTAGGTCAGTTGTTGCCATTTAAGTAAGAATCCTCGGCATGAAGATTTTACACTAGAAGCGCTAAGGGTCGGTAATTTGACCACTAAAGACAACTTACTAGAAGCCCGAAGATTTTACAGCCAAAGAAAATGAACAGTAGCATTCTTCCATACTTTACATACATACATTCCTGATGAGTGTTTATAAACGTTTGGACTAAATCACTTTTATACTCTAGTGTCTACAAACACATGACCATTCAAACAACAAGTAAAACATGCAAATAAAAACAGAAAGTGGTATTACTTGTACTTTACTGCTATTTAATCAGGAACATCACAAATAAGAGATTTGTATTATTAAGTGTTTTTGTACACTCAAGCACCATCTGCATTCCAACACACAATCAGAATTATTAAATACTTAAATGAACTGTATATAGGTGATCTTTGTAGCGAACCCGTAATGATTATAACCACATTACAATTGGAAATACACAGCCATCTATGGGCTGTTCAGTAGCTGTAGTGATAAATAAAGTTTGAAAAAAATAGCATACTCATTTATTAATTATGAATTCAAATATTTTTGAATCTTATCAGATATGTACCTAAACAAAATGTATTTGTAATGATTCCACTTTAATACCATTAACAACAGACCTAATGACTGTACTTTTGAGCAGCATTGTAACTTATTTCAATGCATTTTTAACAGCCAAATGTCATTGCATTTCTGCTTTATTTTGTCAAATATTTCCTTCAGGAGCTGCACGCTAAAGTTGTTAATCAGTACCAAAATAAATATAGAAAATCCCCACCCAAATCAGAGGATGAGGATGAACTATACTGGTATAGATTCCTGCCACATCACATGGCTAAAGCAGGCCTATGCAAGGTATAATTACCTTACACACACA
>JAYDZF010000001.1:21999182-22016016 GCA_034509105.1 Microcambeva barbata
AGACAGACCACCCAGTAAATTCTACATATAAAATGTACAAATCATATTAATTTATGTAAAAGGTAAATTGTGATTGTGGGCAAGACTCCCACTGACACAATATTAATGTGGTGAAATAGTATCAGCAGTATCAGGGTTTAAGAAAGAATCAATACCCACGCTGAGTGGTCCTCGTACTTTCTGGGTATAGTTTCCGCTTTAAAAACATTGCCCTATATACAAATGTGTGTGTGTGTGTGTGTGTGTGTGTGTGTGTGTGTGTGTGTGTGTGTGTGCGCGTGTGTGCATGCCCTGCAATGTACTGGTGCACCAGCCAAGGTGTTACTGTGTCCAGTAAGCCTAACACAGTGCCACATTGTTTGAGATTCAAATACATATGCAAACCAAAATCACTATAATCCATCGGTTTGGAAAGACCTAAATCACAGAGATAACTATTAGCCATTATCAAAGAATACTTAGAACAGTGGTGAACCATTCCAAAAGCACCCACTCTAGCAAGATTTTACCAAGTGTGCATCAACACATTGAATAGAAAGTAAGTCATAAACGAACCCTAACATCTTACTACAGGACTCATTTAGACATTGAGCAAAAATGGAAATATGGGTGAGTTGAAGGCTCAAATATAAATATGAAGCCTTTTATAAAACTGTAGATGAACCACCTTACATAGTGTGACCAAATGCATTTAATAATAGGACATAATGGAAAGTCTTTATCTGACACGTATATACATATACTTTCTGACAACCCAGATTGTTTAAATCATTGTGTTGAGCCCTTGGAGCCATAAGGGAGCCACATAAGTCCCTTTTAGACTTAAATGTGAAGACTCAGAAGACCTTGTTAATCAAGCTTTACTTGGAAGTGATACGAATTATCGTCTCAAAAGTGATACAGGTGCATCTAAAAAATATTAATATTAATATTTCAGTAATTCAATTCAATAGTGAAACACATATACAGCTCTATATACAGGTCCTGGAGAAGGGCTGATTCCAGACCTTGAGGGACCCGCAGAGTCTGGAGTAGAAACATCCAGAGCCACCGTGCACAGGCGTGTGCAGGAAATGGGCTACAGATGCCGCATTCCCCAGGTCAAGCCACTTTTGAACCAGAAACAGCGGCAGAAGCACCTGACCTGGGCTACAGAGAAGCAGCATTGGACTGTTGCTCAGTGGTCCAAAGTACTTTTTTCGGATGAAAGCAAATTTTGGAAGGTGCCTGAGTCTGGAGGAAGACTGGGGAGAAGGAAATGCCAAAATGCCTGAAGTCCAGTGTCAAGTACCCATAGTCAGTGATGGTCTGGGGTGCCATGTCAGCTGCTGGTGTTGGTCCACTGTGTTTTATCAAGGGCAGGATCAATGCAGCTAGCTATCAGGAGCTTTTGGAGCAATTCATGCTTCCATCTGCTGAAAAACTTTTTGGAGATGAAGATTTCATTTTTCAGCACGACCTGGCACCTGCTCACAGTGCCAAAACCACTGGTAAATGGTTTACAGACCATGGTATTACTGTGCTCAATTGGCCTGCCAACTCTCCTGACCTGAACCCCATAGAGAATCTGTGGGATATTGTGAAGAGAAAGTTGAGAGATCCAAGACCCAACACTCTGGATGAGCTTAAGGCCTCTATCGAAGCATCCTGGGCCTCCATAACACCTCAGCAGTGCCACACTTTACTTTTTTTGCCAAAATCATCATTATTAAAACAATAAAAGGCTTGAAAGTCTAATGTTTATCAGGACATTACAGAAAATAATGAACATCACAATATGCTAATTTTTTTAGAAGGACCTGTAGATGTATTGCATTGTGGTCTATTTTAAGTATTTTTTTAAAAAAAATTCATTATGGCTAATGAATTACATTGATTAAATAAATGAACTTTTCCTTGATATTCTCATGTGTCGAGATAGACCTGAAAGGTTCAGCACTTGTTCATAACAGACCTCCTCAGAACACTTTGGTGTATTAGAAAATCTACAAAGCCATTCTCAGGATCAAAATTGCAAGTTTGTTCAGCAGAAACATATCCCTCCACCAGTGACCCACCTCAGTACATGACTGTAGAGACTGTATTAACCCTATGCACCAGACAAACTAATAAACATAGCTACACTGTTCCAGTATCTATTTATCACTCCACCAAATGGGTGCCTCAGAATGCTACATCTATTTAACTTACTTTTGGCTTATTTCAGTCGACCCTTCTTCTGCTTCCTTGTCAAAGGCCAGTTCAAGACCCACTTGTTTATTAAGTGGTGGTGTGGCACTGACAACTTTGGACACATTTAACCAAATATAACTAAATGTTTTTTTTAAGTAAAACCATTGTTTGTTCAGTTGCATTAAATACAAACTTAAAAAAAACATGAGCACCTGATTTTCCACATCAATTTGTAAAGCATAAAAATGCAATTAAAGCCCCCCCCCCCCAAACACACACACACAATCAATTCAATACCTCAGGCTGAGTTTCACCTTTAATGGCCTTTGCAATAAGACTTATTAATCCAATCAACCAAGATCCAGCAGAGATCTGAGCATGGGCACACTGACACACACCACAAATATAACACAATACACATTTAGTTTAGAGAAGCACATTGTATATTCAGAGCTGCTAAGCTGGGAGCCAAATAGGTAACAAGCGTAATAACCTTTCTGTTGGATGACTGATGGAGACTGGTGAACCAAACACCACGATGTCTGCATTATAGAACCCAGAATAACCAGGGCAACCCAAAATAACTTTAGAGTAAGCAATAGGTGCTGGAAAGTCCCACCTTTGTCGTATAAAGGCAGGAACAAGGTTGTGCAAGTTGACGCACCTTTTGTTTGTTTTGGTATAAGTCTCATGTTTTAGGGTCAGAGCAACATCAAGAGGCCTGAGGTACCAGTGTCTTTATTTCTCTCACAGGGAAAGAACACAACTATTTCTGTAGTCCACAAACTGCATTCATTTCGTTTGTGCGGTGATTGCCTCCAAGCGCTGTTAGCCGGAGGCTATCTGTTAGCATCGCCAATCTTGTTGATCGCTCCCTTATCGCCTTTCGATTATGCGCCAGTGATCAGTGATCAGTAGTGCAAGTGGCGAGCGCAGAGCAGAGCGTCCGTGCTTTCGAATTATGTGTGATTTGTGTTTCAGTTTCCAAGAAATGCGTTTGCTTTTACCGGCATCAGACTCTCATGTAAACCTGCTCCTCATAAGGATGCTTACACCTTCATGTTCTACGCTCGGCACATTCTTTGGCGAGCACTGCACTGAAACATTTGGTCACTATATGCTTTTCCTTTTGCAGTTGCCAAAATTGCCAGTTTGTCAAATGGTAATGAACCCACCTCGGCCATTGAAGCTAAACCCCAGCGTGCACCACATCAGCATTTGTTTGGTTTTCTATTGTGTTGGCTTGTTCCGGATTGTTTAATGAACAGTATTATTTTTAATTCACATATTTGTAGTGTTTCCTCTCTCTTCATAACAGCTAAGAGATCAATTCACCCTTAAACCTTTAAAGCATCAATGATTTTACCAAAAAAAATTTTCATGGTGTGAGTTTTGAGTTTACATTTAAAGCACTTAGTCATAAATGATAATACATCAAACAGATGCTTGGTTCTGGTTTTTGGCTTTTGACTTAAACATTTTCATGGCCTAGGCCTTGTGGACTAATTGGCTAATAATTAGAGGGTCACTAGTTCAAGACCCACCACCGGCAATTTTGCTGCTGTTGGGCACTTAATAAGGTCCTAAATCTTCAATTGCTCAGTGTGCCCATTAACTGCTGTATATTGTTGACCTGTATAAAGGTATCTACTAAATTCAAACAAATGTGACTGTAAATAAACTCAAATGTATTACTGCCACAATGTACATAGGCCTTTGTGGTAATAAACTCAGCATTAAAATAATCAGTAAAATAGGACCTTGTTTCTTGGTTAAAAAAAATTGATTGAGCAAATAAGAATAATTTATTGCATTCTCATTTATCTATTTATGCTTCTGTTATCATTTGCACTGTCACAGATGATTGATTTTAGTCTAAATGCTTGTATTTATTCAGGCTACAATAAAACAAAGGTAAACCCAAAATAATTTTTCATAAAATGCTGTTTAATCCCGATGCAACATATTCTGCCCTTATAATCATTGATATTAAAGTTATTATATATCTCCACCTACTAAACATTCTGATTGAGATTTTTTAAATTGAGATGCATTTGCATAGTCTTTTTTCCCAGTCATGGTATTTTTAATTCTGCTATTGTAATTTCTCAGACAACTTGCACCATTCCTGCTCTAACCAAAGAGAGCCACAGGCTCATGTCTCAGGCAGATAGAAAGAGCTGTATCTTGCATGTGCCTAAGCCTACAAACAGTGAAGCACAGCCATTACTGCACTCATTTTTGACTATTTTTAACACAGTTCTAATGTCGTTCCTGATCAAACAATGAAAAGTATTATAGAAAAGATTTGCCTTAAAATCTGAAACCTTAAAGTCAAGGTTGTTTGGTGTTAAAAAGGTAAGAAACGGGAGATAAAACACATTTATCCAATATTTAGCCAAACATTTATTGCATTTTACCCCTGCTTAATTACGATTCATGTTCATTAGATTCAGCTTAATGAAAATGTAAAAAATAATGAATTAGGCAAATATTTGTTTTTGTTTCATTGGTATTTTAAAATTGTGTTTTACAGTTTGTTTTAGATTTATGACAAGAAAAGTACTAACACTAGGTTGATCATTTAACAAGTTTTTATCGAACACGCAATTTAGAGTCTCCAGTTAACCAGACTACATGTGTTTGGACTGTAGGAGGAAAATGTAGCACCCAGAGTAAACCCGTGCAGACACGGGAAGAACATTCAAATTTCACAGAAGTGGATCAGAACCGCCCCACCTAAGGATCAAGCCTAAGACCTTCTTCATATGAGGAGACAGTGCTACCCACTGAGCCACCATGCAACCTTTAATTAAAGAAATAAAGCAGGGCAAGCAGGAAGACAATGGCAGAAATCTGTAGTGCACGTCAAGGTTTGTGTGACAACTCTAATGAAGCAAATATGGTGTTATTGAAACAACACAATTTAGGACGTGTTAATGCTGTGGGGACAGACAAGACCTTTAAGCAGAGATGCAAATGCACACTAGTATGAATTGCAAACAAATTAAATTCTTGGAGTAGTGGAACGTGAAACAAGCACAATGATGAAATAACAGTTGGATTTTCTCAAGTCAGAGACCAGTTATAACTAAAATCTTTCAGCATAAACCTAATTCAGCTGTTTCTTTAAGAAAAAAAACTGTATCTACCAAGTTTTCCCTAAAGCGTTTCAGTTTTGACAGAATGTATTTGTGAAAAAAAACTATGAATGAAGATGTAGCAGCAATTTATGCATACAATTCAAATGAGAAGTTGTTTTTTTTAAATGAAACACAGTGTCATAAATTCTATAATTCATTTGCACTACATCGTTTATCCTGCATATACAGACCATGTTACCATAGCAATAAGTACCACTGATGTTGCAGAAAGGGTGTTCTTAAAAATAGAAGTAATAAAAATAGCATAATCAGACCAGAACAACCAGGTCCTTTACAAGTGCAATAAATAAAATGTCATTGATTTTAAGGTGGTACTGGAAAAAGACCATACCTACACAATGTGGCCAGAAGTATGTGCACACTAGGGATGTAATAATACACTCTACCTACAATGCGATATGATTTTCGATTCTGGGTTCATTGTATGATTTAAACAAAATAAGAATAAAGACAAATGACGACAAAGTTACCTTTTATTATCTCTCATAAAAATAAAATACTGCATTTGTGATTATCAATGCCTTTTAGCATAAATATGAATAATTCAAATGTAAACCCTTTCGGCTGCCCCTAACAGC
The DNA here is from genome assembly GCA_034509105.1 of Microcambeva barbata. Taxonomy (NCBI): domain Eukaryota; kingdom Metazoa; phylum Chordata; class Actinopteri; order Siluriformes; family Trichomycteridae; genus Microcambeva; species Microcambeva barbata. The sequence continues at coordinate 22,005,097 of JAYDZF010000001.1, forward strand.
GATTGCCACAGTGGATTGTAAACTGCATTACTGATTGGGCATTGTTTTATGGCAAATGCCCTTATAGGACAACTCTTAAGGCATCCAAACAAACCCAAGATGACATGATGTCACAAAATGTGACACTAAACAATCTACAAGAAAACCCTTTTTGGTGTGTAATGGGATTTCTGGCACCACTTTAACATTTTATTTTATTTTATCAATTTACCACCTGCAAAATATCACCAGGTAAACACAACCCAGATAATAGCATTCAGCCACGTAGTGTTTGTAACTGAGCACTTAAGGTTTGCTGAAGTCGTAAAGTAAATAAAGTGTTGTAAGCTTGAGTTAAAAGGAACAGTGCCTTGCAAAAGTATTTATCTCACTTGGATTTTTACCTAATTTGTTACATTACAACCTGTGTTTAAATGTTTTAAGATAAGCCTTTATTAGTCCCACAATGGGGAAATTTACAAATAGTAGACGTTCCCTGACCGGGAATCGAACCCGGGCCGCGGCGGTGAGAGCGCCGAATCCTAGCCACTAGACCACCAGTTTTGTAATCGTATTTGATGCAGCTGCACAAAAAGTTGGTGAAGTTTTATTTGCCGCAAAAGGTGGCTCAACAAAATTTTCTGTTTATTTTGTCTTATTTGTTGTCTGCTTCAAAATAAAAAAATATCAAATGTTCAAAGTTGTAGTTGCATTCTGTAAATGAAATTATGCAAACCCCCAAACAATTACATTTTAATTCCATGTTGTGAGGTAACGAAACATGAATGGGGTGGTGAATACTTTTGCAAGTCACTGTAACTGTACTGTACTGACTGTTTCAAGGCACAATGCGGAGTACAGAAAAAGGTGATCCCACGTGAGAGACAAAGGAATGAGGACTAGTATGTAACTGCAATATTTATTTACTTCTTTACTGAAAAACAATGACCTTGGTCATGCCTATTTCTATTTGTCTGGATTAGCTAGGATGTCTTTATTTTGCTCTGTTACCTGAGCTGCCATACATTAGCGACACACACTAAAAGATTTGTAGCACATTGTAACAAAACCCCTGCCATTCAATATTAATCTAAAGCCATATCTGAAATGCATATGTAAAGCCATATCATATATGTAAATATATTCAAACGCAGGGGAAAGTAGGCAGGCAAGGAAGAAGAGTGAGTTTTTCAGCGCTTCTTTCAGATACCTCACTCATCTGGAGTCAGCAGATAGTGTAGTCTTCCATAATAATGAGCCACTAGTAGAGCAGGTGCAGCAGTGTGTGTGTGTGTGTGTGTGGACTGGGGGGTGGTGTAAAGTAGTTTGAGCCTTTTCATTATTCTTCAGCTTTAACAATTACCAATTTTGCAAAGAGGTTGATGAAAATATTATTCATTTCCAGGGTCTGAATGAAACTGCTGAATAAATATTATTGCTTATATTATATAATATTATATAAGTTTGCTATAGGAGTGCAGCAGATAATGTGTCCTAACAGCTTCAGGAATCAGGTTTTATTTCTGCCTGTTGCCACTGCCTCTACAGGAGTATAGCATGTTGTTTTGCATTTTGTACAGTTTTTTTCAGTATTTAGCAAAGTTTTACACAGCACTGTGAAAGAATACTACAGAAACAATAGAGTGTTAAGGCTCTGGTTTGGAGGGCAAGTACATTGATAGATAAGCTACTACTTGACCAGTTTCATTCCCACCTTTTAATAACATAGTCAGTTGGTGGTTGCATTTAACTGCCTCAAATGGTGTGTTTGTTTTAGTAAATATATGTTTGTGTTGCTGTGTGATGACTAGAGACCCCTGATGAAGGACCATGACTGGTATGCATAAACCTTTGGTGCAATACACACAGAATAAAATGTGGCAGATATGGATTTAAATGACAAAAAGTTTTTCTGTCAGACATACCACCCAATATTCTATAAAGTGAACCAATAGAATATCTAGAACATGAATAACTGGAGTGAAAATAAAGTAAAAGGCCATAACAATAAGTATTATGAGAGGAAAGTTCTTAGAATTATTAATTTATACTTTTATTTGTTTCCTACAGCACTGTTCATATAATAGCAATCCTGAAGATTGATGTAGAAGTGATATAAAAAATATGCTGCAAACAATTTATCTGAAAGTTTAGTAGATTCATGAAAACAAAACAAACCCCACAATTAAACATGCATCCTGCTCATTCTAATTATTTGATTGATTGAAAGGGGCTTGTTTAGCTGGTGAAGTCATTCAATAATTGGTGTCAATGTTACGGGTTGCCGGGTGATGAATAGGGGGAGGAACCCAGATTATAAGGGCGCACTGATGAGCCTGACACGGATCAGGTGTGCGCAATCAGCGCATGCGTTGCCCTGGCAACGCAGCCAGCCACGTGACAGGCTCGCTGGAACAGGATAAAATTTGCTTATGAACACACTGACTGGCACCCAGAGAAATGGCTTTAGTTTGTGTACTGATATACTGATTTTTTTGTTGTTGTTCTTTTTTGAGTTTAGTGGCCATATTTTTTGTCAGATGACCCCTGAACAGATTCAAGCTACAGTACACTGTGCTGAAGGTACAGAAAGGGTGGTGCAAAATTTTCATATGGGGATCTTTCTCAAACCTCTTTTAATGAAACATGAGATATAATCTATCAATTTGAATATCTTGATCGTGTTGCCCTATTATGTGGAAAACACCCTTAAATGGGTGTTTCAATTTGACAATGACCCAAAACTTGGTTACGATTGAGAGTTACATTTTCAGCATTTAGCAGATGCCTTTCTCCAAAGCCTTGAAGTGGTGAGGTTTGAACTGTTGACCTTCGGATTACCAGTTCTTTACCCTAACCACTGAGCTATTTTAAACTGCATAGCTGTGATGCCAAACCTATATTATTGGATCACTGCCATGATATACAATACATTTTGTATATTGATGCATTTGGCTCATTATCTGTTTTAAGCTTATGCACAAGATTTTGCAATTTGAGCTCAGACAAAAAATAAGTGAACACCCCTTCATATGATTAAGATTCACATTACATTACATTTTCAGCATTTAGAAAACAAAGTGACTTAAAGCACATAGTGTGAGGGTAAAGGGCATTGTTCAAGGGCCCAACAATAATCAGTGGTGGAATTTGAACCGACACCTTCGGATTACTAGTCTAGTAAGTTAACCACTTGGCTACAGTGCCCTGTTTTTAAAATTAATATGATATAATTTGCATACTTCTACCTGTGACCTTAAAGCCACTTCCGAGTCCTTAAAGCCACATTACATCATTTCACTGATTTTCTCTATGCGTCAAATATTTCCAGTAAAGGTCTAGTGACCAGCGCCCCATGTGTAACCCCACTTCTAAAATATTAAGAAGTGCATGTGGCTCAAAAGCTACTAAAACAGGTGGGAAAAAATCAAAAAATGGATTGACAAGACTGTATATGTGTAATGACAAATAAAGGCTATTCTAATGGCTCGTTAGCAGAGCAAAAATGCTGAACTCTAAAGTCAACCACCACACTAAGAAATCGAAAGGGACAGGGTTAAGAGAAGCAAGAGTATGTTGGGGTGAAATTCAGAGTATAAACCACAGAAAGCTAATAAGCCATTCGCTAAGAAAGATTAAAAAGGAAGGGCTGAAAGGCACCTGGATGTGATTGCTTGAACCTAGATAGCTGCTATATACCATAAGAAATTTAAAAAATAATAAACTGCATGAAGTCGCAGGTACATTTTCTCTCACTTTGGGTTATGTTCTGTCTGTAGCAGAAATGTATGTGTTTTGATGAACATAACTGTAAGAAAATTGTCCATTCCAAAATTAAATGTGTTCCTCTTCACCTTGCTTCTTAATATAATGGGACAGAGCACTTATTGATACTAATGTTACAGGTGTTGACTTCTACTTTTGAGAGCGAAATATGCATTATATATTACAAATAATGAGTATCTACAAAACAAAAAGAACATGTGAGTACACAAATACTTGCTATTAAAATTAATGTGCCAATAAACTTATCTAGATGAACAATGCGTTTATATAATCTGCACTGTACATATAACCAGGGAAATGACAATGGCAAATTTGATGTTATTTTATCTGAGCAAAGTGCAGCTATAGAAAAATTTTTCATAAAGTTTGCTCTAAATTAACTATATATTCTGCACACAGAACAGTTGCCATGGCAACCACAGAAAAAGATGCAGGTCAAAGCTAAAGGGAGTCAATCAGTCTATGTCCCATAGACAAACTGTTCAGTTATATTCCCTCATCCATTAGTCCCTCAGTTCTCTTCCTTGCTACAATATACACTGTACATTTTCAATCCCTTAAATCCTATGGAGCATTAGTCTCCATAGACTCTAAAGCTGATCCGTTGAGGCAGCCGTGGCCTGGTGGTTAGCGAACCGGGCTTGTGATCAGAAGGTTGCCGGTTCGATTCCCAGAGCTGATAGGCCATGACTGAAGTGCCCACCTAACCTCTAACTGCTCCCTGGGCGCTGTGGCTAGGGCTGCCCACCGCTCCGGGCATGTGTGCTCACTGCTCCCTAGTGTTCACTATTGTGTATATGTGTGTTTCACTGCACGGATTAGGTTAAATACGGAGAACGAATTTCACTGCAAAGTGATGAACAAAGTATAAATCTAATCTTGATAATGTTCTTTTGACCCTAGTTCACCCTAGACACCTATATTTTCTTATTTATTTACTATTCCATTAGATCAAATTGTGCTACACTGTAAACTTTATTCAAATACTAACCTGTATGCACAGGTGTCATGTAACGGAATACAAATACTTTGTTACCTTACTTAAGCATTTTAGGTTATTGCATTTGGTTATTGCTGGATTAAAATCTTTTAACTGTCTTTGTACTTCTATTCCTTACATTTCAAAAATAGCCTGGTTACTCAAATTTAAGTTTGTTAATTCCGGCTTATCATAGTTAAAAAAACAAACAAACAAACAAAAAACTATCCAGATTGTGGCTGGATGTGAAGTATAAAAATTTATCATTCTGACACGCTATTGGTTTGTATGCAATCCATTGCACCTGCACATGTGATGTCACAGTACAGCAAAGACAGAGCGGATGTATGTAGCCTAGTATGAAGATGTCCATGGCAAAATCTCCTGACTAAGCAACAGCGAGGGTAGCCAGGAAGACCAGGCCACCCTTGTTTAAATATCTTTTTCTTTCGCTTGAAAGAAATCATAATTTTTTAACTCATTGTGTGTTGTTGATACAGACTTTCATCATTATAACCAACATGCTTGCTTTTCCGAATAAATGGTTATGTACACACACAATCCTGACAATTTTTTTGCCTCCTATAAACAATAAAGCTTTATGTTGAATGAACTGTAGCTTAAATGTTTAGTTCTAAAAGTTGCACAAACTAAAGGCGTTTAGTATGTTTAGGTGCTTATTTCATATTATTGTTGCCTGTTTGAGGTAGCAGGTATACATGATTTGAATTTTTAACGTATTTGTTGTTGCAATTTAAAAAGGTTTTCCTTTTTTTTGTGATTATGTTGATGCTTTAGTGCAGAATTCAGATATTTTGCCTTGGCACTCAAAATTGAGGTCAGGTGCATCATGTTAGCTTTAATTATGCATGGAATGTGTCTCAAGCTTAAAACACAAAGCATGGGATAAAGCAAGGCAAAGGCAAGTATTTTTGTGGATTTTTTTCATCCTGGCAAGAAAACTTGGGTTGGAAAGGTAAAAAAGAATCTTTCTAAATTTATTCATTTTATTTATGCACATTTTAACACCATGTTCAACACTGGTTACATTCATGACAGACATGCAGTTATTTATCACTCAAGGGTCATCGTTTCACAAGTTTATATTGATCAATCATGGACAATTTTGTCTCTCCAATTAGCCTAGCTGCATGTTTTGGACTGTAGGAGGAAACCGGACTACCCGGGAACATAGAAAGGACCCGGATGGCCACACCTACGAATCAAAGGACCTGCTTACTGTGAGGCCACAGTGATACCCACTAAATCGCAATGCCACCCAATTAAATGATAAACAAAAAAGGGAAAAGTATCATAAACCTTTTACATATGTATATAGAGATCTGAAAATTGCAGCCATATTACTTTATTATGGGTCATTAAGTATATATTGATGGGTAACAAAGACAGTCCTTTACATAAGAAAAAATGAAAAATTAATCTCAAAATCAAGTGTACAAAAAAGTAGAGGAGTGCAAATATTTTCTAAATCTACTGTAATTTATATATTTGCCAAACTTTTGTTTTTGTAACCTGCTTTTTTATAGTTACTTATCTACAAACTGAATTATTCAAAATTATTCAACCTCTCTTGCAAGTTTGTTAGCAAAGCTTGCAAATGTTCAGTTGTTTGCAATAAATTTAGCAAGAGCAATTTGAAGAACTTATTGTCTAAATAAAACCAAAATGCCAGTTTTATGAACTACTGTCTCAGAATTATGCACCCTCTTCCAAGTGTTTTCAGTACTTAGTAGGATGGCATTTGTTGTTAAAACCTGCTGCAAATGTTATGCATTGCCAGACACCAGCTTCTGACAGTTTTCCTTAGGAATATTAGCCCATTCCTCCTTAGGGCTGGCCTTTACATCACAAATAGTCTTTGGTTTATATGCAGCAACCTTGCATGCAGCAAAAAGTCAGTGGACAATGATAGCCACCACCAAACCTTGAAGCTGTTCTTTTAGCCATGATTTGGATTCCCATGTTGAAAGGTTAAATGAAACCCAAGATTCAAACTCATCAAAGAAAGCATGGTGTTGTCTATTCCTACTTGACTGAATTCACCCCCCCCCCCCCAAACACTACATTTTACCAGAGTGCAAAAGGAAGAAGAGCAATAGCATCACTGAGCAACTGCCATGATTTTGGGTAAGCAGGGTGTTTTTTTCAGAAAATACTACTTTTTTCTCCTTTTCCAGAAATACCCCTGATCTATGAAAGTTAAAGTTTTGCTTCATTGCTCAAAAGAACAGAACCCCACTTCTGTAACACCTGTAACTATATGATTTTGAGAATGTATGAGCTGTTAGTCGTGTTCTCAGTTAGTAGTTTATCTTTTTGTCATATCCAGGTATTAGTATGCATCTAATTTATCTTTAGAAACAGTTTGTGTTTTTGCTAATGCGGTTTAAAGCATTTCCTTATTTGCTCAAAGGCAGTTATGTCATCCATCTTTTTAAGCAGCTTTTTAGACATATGTATAACACACAATCAAACACCACAGTCTACACATCGCTATCCACCATCACCAAGATGTTTCATTGTATATGTGGTCAAAAGAACTACATTTATAAAATAACGAGAAATATATATTTAAAATAACATGATTAACCATTAACAATTATCAATGAGCAGTGTCTACTAGGAGAAAATTGTTGGATCATGTGACAATAGGCTTATCAAATAGCAATACATTACCATTCACAATATAACTTGTTTTTATCTTTATTATTTAAATTTTTTTTTGTTTTAAATAAAAGCTGCATTTCAATTGTCAAATTATGTCAAACAACTCTCTTTAGATGTTGTGGAAAAAGTTAATAATTAAACAGATAATATTAAACAGTAAATCACAATAGCCTTTAGCCAGAATAAACAAAATATAAAAAAGGTAAAAAATGCAGAACCCTTCAAAGCACCCCAAAAGATAAAATAAGCAATACAGCAAATCACACAGAAAAAACACATCTGCCAACTGATGAAACAATCAAGAAGTACAACTCCTCAGGTTGTGCAAACGCAAGTAACACACAAAATAAACAAAAAGCAAAAGTAAGCAGGGGACTCAAACCTCACCTGACACTTGATGAGGTCAAAAGAGAAAGCAAAAAAGTTCACACCATTAGACAAAAAAAGGCAGGAGCACTTACCATAAACTGCACGTTGTCAAAGCCATTGGCCAAAAGGTGGTTCTCATACTGGACCAATCCAATGTTGTCAAGCCATTGACCCACAGATTGCACAGGGCAGCGTGGTCCTATAAGTGGGTGCAGAGGAAGGCGTTTAAGAAGAGAGTAACCATCCACGCGATAGCAGCGGCAGTCCGGCTGTGATAGCTGACACTGCCACATCATGTTCCGTGCAAAGTGGCTGTCAAATGAGCCTGCCATGTTCCGTAAAACAAGTAGTTCCAAAATCAAGTGGGAAAAATAACACGATTAAGCTGGAAAAATGAAGAAAAAAAGAGAAAGACAAAACTCGAAGAAAAAGTAAGAAAAATATAGTAGACAGAGAGAGGAGGGAAGTAGAGGGAAAAAGAACAAGAAAGGATGGGGGGAAAACTAAAGGTGGGATGAAGGAAGAAAGGAAACAAGGAGAGATAGAAGGGGGGAGGATAAAAAACAGTCGTCCTCTAAACCAAAGTAAGGGTCAGGCTCCAGAGGTAAGGAAAGGCATGCTGAAGGATAGAAATCCCATTCACGCATAGAGCACTGCGGCGCTCTAAGCTATGCTTCAGCTCAGCTGTTGCTCCTGTTCGCTGCGCCACGCTGTGGGGGTCTGCTTGCTAGTGTCACTGTACATGTGGGTGAGAAAAGGAAAAATAGACAGAGATGCAGAGATGCAGAGAGAGAGAGAGAGAGAGAGAGAGAGAGAGAGAGAGAGAGAGAGCAGTTTGCCTGGTAGAATGCTCTTTATCAACTACACCCACACTCATCTGTATGCTTCTGCAGCCTGCTCCTTTCTGCTTTCCTCCCTCTCTTTCCCTTTCCTCCCCTCACACACAGTCACTCACTCCCGCTTTCTTTCTTTGCATCTCACTCCTTTCTGATTCGTCTATTTTCACTCGTTTTTTCTTCTTGTTGTTTTTTTCATAGCTGTACCTACCATTGCTGATAAAAGCCATCAGATTAGTCGTAGCATCTTTGCCTGGGTGCAAAGCTACTGCAAATTCCTCCCACGCTTACACACGCATACAGACACACAAAGACACAGACACGCACAGACACACACAGACACACAGACACACAGACACACACACAGTCTTCTCTGCTGTGGGTGTCTGAGCATACATAGTATTTATTACTGTTGAAAGTGCAGTGGGCATGCAATGCAGCAAAGAAAAGCAAAATGATAAAATGAAATAAGGGGAAAAAAAGATTGAAATAGTCTTGATATGATCTTTCATGAAATGAGTCTGTTGTGTTCGGAGATCAATTTTGGGGAAATCAATCTTCGACATGGCTACCAGAAATTAAATGATAAAACATGTACAGTCAACCAAAACTGTAGGATGAATAAAAAGTACAGGTGAATGATTTTGAATCATTCTGAAAGATTGGATGTAAACACAGCTGCTATGAGCTATATTTTAGGTATACTGCTAATTAACATTATGTATCATTATTCTGTATATTGATACTATAATATTATAGATTTCAAAGCAATGTCAGGTACATTTATAAGTTAAAACACTTTTTCTGAAATAAATGAGTAAATGAAGCAGTTATCTAACAATAAAAAACCAGAGAGACAGCAGCTCACTGACAGTGATGGACATCATATTGAGAAATGCCCTAAACACAAACAGAACATAGCAAAAAAAGTTATGTGTTTTAAAATTTCATACATATGAATAAAGGTATGTTTGTGACAACCTAATAATGCAGTTAACCAACAATATCTGCTGCCAACATTGTGATCATATTAGGGCTTTAACTTTACACTCTACCCATTATCCGATCGCATTCATGATACTGGATTCCTGATACATTTTTTTGATACAACCTGATACAACAACATAAATCTGATGTCAAATTAAGACAAAGTTTTATTTTATTATTTCTCTAAAAACTGTATTTGTGGTTGACACCTGAACAAGTGTATAGTACCAGTACCCTCTGCTACTTAAAGTGATCTCAGTTAAATAATTTGAATAATGGATTTTTTGCTCTTAATGCTGTTTTGATTAGATTTCTTTGTTTCTTCCGGTCACCTTTAGACTTTCTGCCTCTGTGTTCTTCACTGTGATTACAAAAAATCAGCAGTGGATAGAGTAGCTCACAGTAACCATAGTTACTCAAAGAAACTTCCTACTGTTAAAGAGATGAAGAAAAAAAAGCTATTGTAGATATACTATAGATGAATATAACAATATGTATAAGTTTACAGACACTTTTAGTTGGTCAATATGTCTCATGGGATGCTCTAAATAAAGCTTATTCACTGCAACACACACACACACAAACACACATGCATGCATGCATGCATGCATACATGCATGCATACATACATAGCTTTGCAAAAGTATTCACCGCTTAAATTTTCGTGTTTTGTTACCTCACAACATGGCATTAAATTGATTGCATCATTTAATTTACATAACAAGCCTACAACTGTGAACATTTGATATTTGTCTACTGTGAAACTGACAACCAATATTCAACCCCCTAAAGTCAGGACTTTGTAGAGCCAACTTTTGTGGCAATTACAGCTGAAAGTCGCTTTGGATAAGTCTCTATGAGTTGAGACATCTTGCCACTGGGATTTTTGCCCATTCTGACCACATATTCTCAATTGGATTAAGGTCTGGGCTTTGACTTGGTCATTCCAATACATTTACACATTTCTTCTTGAACCACCACTGCTTTAGCAGTATGCTTTGGGTCATTGTCCTGTTGGAAGGTGAACCTCCCCCAGTCTCAAATCACTGAAAGACCGAATCAGGTTTTGCCTAAGAATATCCCTGTATTAAGCACCATCCATCTTCCCCTAGACTCGGACCAGTTTCCCAGTCCCTGATGCAAAAAAAACCCATTCCCACAGCATGATGCTTCCACCACTATGTTTCACTGTGGGTATCGTGTTTTTGGGATAATGAGATGTGTTGGTTTTTGTGCCAGACATAGTGTTTTTCTTGGTGGCCGAAAATTTACATTTTGGTCTCAAAACAAGACTTT
>JAYDZF010000001.1:22102212-22114523 GCA_034509105.1 Microcambeva barbata
ACACTAAATGTTAGATGGAAAGATGAGGATGGATGGTTGGATGGATGGATGGATGGAATGAAGGAAGGAAGGAAGGATGGATGGATGGATGGATGGATGGATGGATGGTTGGATGGATGGATGGATACATTTTTTAATTTAACTTTTAAATAAAAAAAACATAATCATCGTGTATCATTAAATTATTGCAATACAGAGTTATAGAAGTACAGCAACAAATCAATAACAACAGACTTGATCTAGTATTCTTCCTGTTCTTAAACATAAGCTTCAAGGTTGCATGTCTGCTCTTCCATCTGTTTGCTTTGCACATTATTATTGAGTAATCACTCCTTGAATCACCAGCAGCTTGAGTCTACACTACATAAGTAAAAATCAGTTCAGTGCCACCTTGAACTTAACATTTCAATCTGATAACTCCAAGAGCTACTGATTGAAATAGTGATTAAAATAGTGGCTCAAATTTAGTTCCTTCAAAGATGTAGAAAATATGTGACATTAATAAGTATGTATGAAGTAATGCTATGTAACACCCTAACAGTTCAAGAATTGTGAAAACATGAAAGCATGTGTGAATGAAGAAGAGTGAGTGAAGCATTGCAACATCACAGTACACTTACGGATAATGATACGTGGCGCTACATGCTGTGTTGAACATTATGAGTGATAGAACAAAATGAAAATTAACACCAACAGTCACATGAACATTGATATAGCTCCATCATAACTCTCAGCAGTGGAAATAAAAAAATGGTGAATGATGATGTGTTGCATGACAGCTCAATGATGGAGACTGTCATTGCTCAAAAAGCATACATATTCATCAATGGTTTACAGACAAAAAAAAAAAAAAAACGTAGAAAGAACCAAGGCCAAGCACAACAAAAGCCCCTGTTTAATGAGTTCATTTGCTGACTGAAATGCTTCAGGTTCCAGTCAGCACTGGAAACTTACCCACACTCACAGCTAATGCCTTACTGAATGTTAAGTAGGTTAGCTGAGTTTAATCCAATCATATATAGATTTTCCCTCTGGAACTAAAAAAGTTTTCATCCCAACATTGTGAATGCCTCTTTCTATGGAGTCGTCCTGACTTGTGTAAATAACAAAAAGGAAAGAAGATAAAGAAAATGCATATGAGATCAAAGGTTTACATACACTTATACATGTAAGTAATGGTAAACTTAACCCTAAAGCTGGTATTACCAAGTGGTAGGTGAATGCATAATTGAAATTTAGGTAATCAACCGAAATAAATATTAATACCAAATAATATGGCAAAATGTGATAAAACTATAGTAAATGAAATATAGCAACATATATACAGTATAAAGCTAATTTTAATGTAGCACCTAAATTGGTTTAAATCTCTCTTCTTAACTTAGTGGTAATCATGTTCATGATTATTGTCTTACATTTAGGTTCATGTATCTAGTTGTGTAGTGTAATTGTCTTCTCATATTTAGTTAAAGTGGCGGTAGCTTTTGTTATAGCGTATTTTAGGGTTTAGAGCCATGTGTCATGTCTTTAGTTTAGCATTAGTACCACTCAGTCATCAGTTGTGTTGCCCATTTGAGCCAATTCCATAGCCCAGACACATAAAAACATGTACATAAAAACTCCCCACAGAAAGGACTGCCGCAGGGGAACAAACCTAGCAATTTCTTGTTGTGATGCAACAGTGCTACCCACTTAGACTCCGTACCACTTTCATTAAAAAGCATTTATGAGGTTGACACTAAATGTTAGATGGAAAGAGCTGGCTCTAAATCAATGTCTCAATATATCAAAATGCATGTCTCAATAATGTGTAGTTCATCCACACTATTCAAGGTGTGTTTTATAGAACTTTGATTTGTGAAATGGTACAGTCATGGTAAGGCCTTCCCAGGCAGGAAATGGTCTGGGTGAACCAGAAAATAGTGAAAAAACAAAAGAAAATTTAAAAGAGCCAAAATGTAACAGGAAGGGTCAAATTCTGGACCCCGAAGACATAGCCATCATGTTTTCCTAGCTTTGGGTCTTCAAATTTAAGCTAAGTATGTCTGAGTGTAAATCCTGTTAATTTGGCTAAACCATCATTTATTATCAATAAGCTATGACATTTGTGTGTAGTACACAATGTAGAAAAAAATCCATGTTTAGACTCCGGAAAGTATTCTGGATTTGCAGTCATCAATGACTAAATTATTTTTTGATCATTACACACACCAAGGAGACAAGGCATTAGCATTTCCTGCTCTAATCTACCTACACACAGACGTCACAAGACATTGAAATGAGTCCTTAGTGTCCAGAACATTACAGATGACACATCTTCCAAGTTTAAAATGCATAACTATGAATCCAGAAGTAAGTTTGTAGCATAAACCATTTTCCTGTACTGTGTGCCTCAGCCATAATGCAGCTTATAAAAGTAATCTACAGTAGGTATCATCTTACATTGCCATACTGGAAGGAATCCATAACAAAGCATCTAACTTTCATTTCCTAAACTTAGAACAACACCTAGGAAGACCTTGTTTAAATATTTGTTTTAAATAACAGATAAAATTCACCCAAAAATTAACCAAAATCCTTGCATACACTGGCTGGAAGTGGAACAACATTGACATGTCTGCATATAAACCTGAGACTGCTTCAAGCCCAAGGAAAGAAAAAAAAAATTATATCCACATAGCCCTAGCATTGTTTTTGTTTCATTGTTTTATGCAAAGCCCTGAAGAAAGTTCTGATGTAAAATACCTTAATGATTAGGCATGCTAGTAAGCATTTTTATACATCTCCTTATTTCTGATGGTCACAGTTTCTATAAATATTATGTCATCATCTAAACAAGGAGTATTGATCAAAACATTTCCAAAACTTCCACAGGTCAGAAAAATAGTCTCACCATACTAGTATTTTATGCAATGCTGACTGGTTGTTGATAACACAGGTGAAATTCCAAATTGAGAACTGTGGAGGTGGGCATAAAGAACCGTTAGAGCTCCGTAACAGTGGTTACAGAAAGCATTCAGACCCCTTAAAATTTTTCACCCTTTGTTTAAAAATCAAAAATGTTAATTTTTTTCTCATTAATGTACACTCAGCACCCCATCTTGACATAAAAAACCTGAAATTGTTGCAAATTTAATGAGAAAAGAAAAACTGAAATATCACATGGTCATAAGTATTCAAACCCTTTGCACAGTATTGCGTATTGAGTAGCTCCCTTTTGAGCTAGTACAGCCACGAGTCTTCTTGGGGAATGATGCAGTTTGTTACACCTGGATTTGGGGATCCTCTGCCATTCTTCTTGCAGATCGTCTCCAGTTCCATCAGGTTGGATGGTAAACATTGGTGGACAGCCATTGTCAGGTCTACTGAGATGCTCAATTGGGTTTAGGTCAGGGCTCTGGCTGGGCCAGTCAAGAATGGTCACAGAAATGTTCCGAAGCCACTACTTTGTTATTTGAACTGTGTGCTTAGGGTCATTGTCTTGTTGGAAGGTGAACCTTCGGCCCATTCTGAGGTCCAGAGCACTCTGGAAGAGGTTTTCTTCGAGAATATCTCTGTACTTGGCCGCATTACTCTTTCCTTCACTTGCAACCAGCCATCATGTCCCTGCAGCTGAAAACACCTCCATAGCATGATGCTGCCACCACCATGTTTCACTTTTGGGATTGCATTGGGCAGATGAAGAGTAGTGCCTGGTTTTCACCACATATACCGCTCAGAATCAACGCCATCTCATCAGACCAGCGAATCTTATTTCTCATAGTCTGGGAGCCCCTCATGTGCTTTTTCAGATGTCTTGCACTGAGGAGAGGCTTTGGCGGGCCACTCTGCCATTAAGCTTAAACTGGTGGAGGGCTGCAGTGATAGTTGACTTTGTGGACCTTGTGGACGGCAAGGTCTAGGAAGAGTTCTGGTCATCCAGAATTTCCAGAATTTCCCCTCGGGGATCAATAAAGTATCTATCTATCTATCTATCCCATACTTCTTCCATTCTTTTGGAACCTTGGCCAGATCTGTGCCTTGCCACAATTCTGTCTCTGAGCTGTTTGAGCAGTTCCTTTGACCTCATGATTCTAATATGCACTGTGAGCTGTGAGGTCTTTTATAGACAGGTGTGTGCCTTTCCTAATCAAGTCTAATCAGCTTAATTAAACACAGCTGGTCTCCAATGAATGAGTAGAACCATCTCAAGCCAGATCGGAAGGAAATAGATAAAATTTGAGTTACATATGACTGTCACAGCAAAGGGTCTGAATACATATGACCATGTGATATTTCACTTTTTATTTTTCAACAAATTTGCAAAAATTTCTACATTTCTGTTTTTTGTGTTGAGTGTACATTAATAAGAAACAAAATGAACTTGTTTGATTTTAGCAAATGGCTGCAATGAAACAAAGAGTGAAAAATTTAAAGGGGTCTGAATACTTTCCATACCCACTGTAAGTATCCAAAAATCATTCCACATATTCCCAAATATGTATAGAATTTCTGTTTTGTAGTTGCAACAGGCAAACAAAATTCCCTGTATCTTTCTGTAGTCTGAACCACATGGTACTTTGGTTTATACTATTTACAGCAACCGTTCGGTTAAAATTCATGTCCTTGTATGTTTACTGCTTTTTGAGAAGTTACTGTACTCATACTTGTTTAACAGCTCTCGCTTTTTGGTTGTGCTCTTCTTTATATGGAAGTTTTCACAGGATGAAAGAGTGGAAATGTAATTTGTAGTGTGAAACCATGGACCCAGTCACAGGAATGTGGAGTATGTGAATTATTGTTTTAAGGGGACACACTGGTGCATAGAATCTACGCCTAAACATTTAGATAAAAGCAAACACACACACACATACACACACACACACACACACACACACACACATAAAATACAAACTGAAATCGCATACAGGCTCCTTACAAGTATATCTAAACTCATCATTTCGGCTGTATTAGCTTATGTAACTGTCAACTGTAACTGTCACATCTGGAAGGGAACTTTGCTGGATATGTCTAAGTTTGTTCGACTTGAAAAGGCATAGCTGTAAATGGTATCTGTCTGACTCTGGTTCAGTTTGTTTTCTTTCATTTTTACTTTAGCTTAACTCTCAACACAGGTCCAGCATGAAAGGCCAGTTAATGCCAACAGCACTGCCTTGACTTGGCAGCAGAGATATGGCAGACCCCGAGTTTTCGGGGTTTAACCATGCTAGTTCTCATAATCAGCTGCTGAGAATGGGCCAAACCAGACTAAATGGTGCTTAAATCTCTCTCTCTCTCTCTCTCTCTCTCTCACACACACACACACACACACACACACACACACACAGAGTCATTTATATTCCCCAAAGTGAACTATAACCTTAACCAGGCTGCCAGTGCTGTCTACTAAATAACATTTTTTTCCCGGTCTTTTTCCCTATCCACCCCCACATATACTACTTTTGCCTGTTATTGTCAAACCTTTAGAAGTAGTCACTAAACACGTTAATACAAAGTTTCTTCCATGTGCTACATTGTTAGTGTTGCATGTTTCACAGAAACAAACCATAAATGAGCTACATAGGATGACCAATGACCAAAAATTGTTTCCAGATAAACACATTATTGGCTTACATGAATCAAGCAGCTGTCATTGCCATTTCAGCCCCGTCTGAAAAAAAGCTAAAGAGAACAAGTGCAAGTCACTACACGTCAATTCAACCAGTGGTCCATTCTCAACCATCACAGAATTTGATTATTGTTTTGATTATTTTATTATTTTTTTTATTATTTTAGTTGTGATGGAAGGAAATTATCTACCATAAATCATGAAATTATATGATGGGCAAGTGTGGTTGATTCTCTAAATCTGTTAAATTGATGTTGAATAACTTTATAATTGCACAATATGGCATAGCTAAATATGAATTGTGTATGCACAAACTGACAACGCTGTTTCATTTGAGATGTGGATATATTTGTTGCTGTATATTGATAAATGGCAGCATGGGAACAGTACCCATTTCAGCAATGTTAGCATGAGTCACTATTAGAGTAAGCCAGTTTTCCACAGCTGATGTGGCTGGATGTGAGCCTGGGTTGGATCAGATTCCTGGACCCTAATTTATTTACAAAACTGGGTGAATAAAACTGCACCTGGACTGTTCTCATTTCAGAATCTTAATAATGGCTGCTCAAAATGGTGACTTTAATCTTAAACCATTTTGGAAATTATGATACAATGATTATACACATACTCAGCAGCAATATATTGTTTTGGGTATAGTAGTTTAAAGGATCATGGGTCCTGAGGTCTTCTTGCTGTTGGTCACTGTCTGAGAGAAGTTTAATACAGTCTCCACAAGTCTGTGTGGGCTTTTGCTGGATAGGCTAAGTTATATTTTATTTAATCACCAAAGATCACAAATAGACACCACAACTTTTTACAGCATAAATCATAAACTGGCCCAAAGACATATCAGATTATAAATACATAAAATAATCAAGATGTCTGACTGGTGAACCCTGACTTTGATCTGTGTGGAAAGCACAATGTACATTATCCAAGCTTAATACTGAATACAGTTTGTACTTTGCTTCATATACCGATATTTGTAAAAGGATCTTCATAACTTAAATGTTACTTTCAGCATGATGATTTGACTAAGGGGTTGATCATTGTAGTTTGACCCTCTAAAACCTTAAACAGAGAAGCAGCAATAAAACAGTAAATGAACAAGTGAATTATGTAGATTTGTTTGTTTTGCCTAGACATGCTCATTAAAACAAGTACTTGCTGATGAAGCAATTATGTACACACAAAACAAGTACAGCTCTTAAACAAGAAACAGATCAATATCTCTCATTAAACGTGGCTTCTGTCAGGTGAGGTGATCATGATTGGTTTTAAAAGAAGAATCCACCAAAAGTTCAGATTTTAAAAACGTGTGTGAAATACATGACTTATACATGACAAATACATAACACTGTTTCTCACATTGTGAAAAGTTTTATGAAATGTAAAGAAATTGCCAAATTATTGCCAAAAACACAATTTAACACAATTTCTTCTAAATTCTACACAAAATAACCCATAATGACAAAGTGAAAAAAGAATGGTTGGAATGTTTGCAAATGTATTCACATAATTTGCTCAATGCTTTTAAACTCTCAAGTGCCATCAGGTTGGATGGGGAGAATTGATGCCCAGCCAGATATTCACTGAAGTTCAAGTCTGGGCTCTGGCTTGGCCACTCAAGAATATTTGTCCTGAAGCCACTCCTTTGTTATCTTGGCTGTGTGCTTAGGGTTGTTCTCCTGTTGGAAGGTGAACCTTCACTCCAGTCTGAGGCCCAGAGCGCTCTGGAGTTGCCAAAAAACAACTTCACAGAATGATGCTGCCTCCACCATGCTTCACTGTAGGGATGGTACTGGCCAGATGATAAGTGGGGCCTGGTTTCAAAATGACACTATTTTTTCGTTTCATCAGACCAGATAATTCAGTTTCTAATTGTCTTAATTTAAGGGGCCTTTGCAAACACGAAGTGGGCTGTTTTTGCTTTTAACTTAGGAGTGCCTTCCATTTGGACACTCTACCATACAAGCCTGATTTGTAGAGAACAGCAGAAATTGTTGTCCTTCTGGAAGATCTCCTCTATTCACAGCACAATGCTGAATCTCTGTCAGTTTGACCCTTGCATTCTTGGTCACCTCCCTGAGAGTCCTGGTGGTTACCAACTTCTCCCATTTATGGATGATGGAGACCACTGTGATCACTGGGACCTTCAATGCTGAAGAAATCTTTCTGTACCCTTCCCCAGATATGTACCTCAATACAATATTGTCTCAGTGGTGTACAGTCAATTCCTTAAACTTCATGGCTTGCTTTGTTCTCCGACATGTAGTGTCAACTATTGAACCTTATATAGAAAGGTGTGTGCCTTTCCAAATCATGTCCAATCAACTGAATTTACAACAGGTGGACTCCAATCAAGTTGTCAAAGACCTAAAAGATAATAAGTGGAAAGAGGATGCACCTGAGCTCAATTTTGAGTGTCATGGTAAATGATGTGAATACACAAAATGTGGGAGAAGTGTGAGAGAACTGTGAATGCTTTCTGGATGCACTGTATGTAACCATTGAGACCTCAGATAACATTGCTTAAAAACTGTCACGGTACTTTGGGAGCACATTGAAAAATATGTCACTTAACACACACTACCAATGTATTAGGAAATATAACCTGAAACTGTATTACACATTGAAAGCCACAAATCAATGCCATTCTCTGTGACATTCTGAAATATAATAAGGCAAAATGTTCACTTGGTTTTATTAATATTCAGAAATAAACATGTCTTTGTCCCAAGTTTAGTTTATATTTACAAAAAATAGTATGTATTAACAAAATATTAATGCAATGTCAATAAAACATCACCATTCTCTTCTTTGTGTTTTTGGTAATTGGATAAAAAGTATAAAAATATTAACATATTTTGTTTATTAACATATATAGTTTATTTGTATTAGGGTTTGAATTGTAAATATTGAATTGTAAACTATTTAAATAGAATGTTCTTACTGTGGCCACAACAATTTAAATGCAACATTTGCTGAGGATTAACTGGGTGTTGTTGGAATACCACTTAATAGTCATGGGTGGATTCATTCAATCAAACAACAGAAAAAGGTTCTAGATGTCAACATGCAATTCAGTTTTAATTTTTCAGAAGTAACATTCAAAAAAGTGCAACAAGATTTTATTTCAAATGCTAAATCTACAAGTCAGTCTAATTTCAAAATAATAATAACCACAGCCAATGTCAATCCAAAATTAAATCCATGAACAAATATACTATATATCCAAGAAATTACTAATCAATGACATTTCTGGTCAGAGCACACCTTTTCAGCAGTTTCAGGCATAAGTGTTATTCAATAATATTAATTGTAAGCCTGATTACACCACTTTGTAATAAACAAATCTGTTTGAAAGCTCCCCATTATCTACAGCAGCCCAGACTTCCAAGACTATCTATTTCCAATGAAGTCATTCAGTCCTACATACAGTAAGTCAAAATGAGCCAGATTTTAACCTACGCATTCACTCAAAAATACTTCACATTCTAAATGTAAACCAAGTGGCATTTCCTTCACATGAGAATCATTTTGCGTATCATATAAATGGTTATATAAACGGAAACATATAAAATTTAAAAAGTGATTATTAAACATAGTTGTTAAAATGATGCATTAACTTAAACACCGATGCGTCAAACACTCTGACTGGGTCAGCCCAAAGCAATAGCAGTAGTTTCACTGCTGTTTTGTCAGTTAAATAAATTTATATTTTGTCATGCAACTTTCTATGCAGTCTAAAAAGCATTTTTTTAATTACCTACATGTTTCTCACTGTTAATAGTTAGAAAGCCATTGTTGGCCCACTGCCCTGCAGAGTTTCAGGTTTTCACACTCATTTCAAACACAATGTAAGTTGAGACATTCATGATCTGAGTAAAACGTGTCAGAAGCAATGAGAGCTTGGTTCACTTGGTTCCCAGAAGCAAACCATTAAACTGTTATTTGTACACTGCAAATATTCATAATTGTAAGAATTATGATAATAACCAACCTGTATTTCACTCTGTGGTGGCATAAGAATGTAATCTTTTTTTACCATGCCTCTATGCCTGGCCACTTTTCTAAGAAATCTCATTCAAAAGCATGTAGAAGGCACACCAGGAGTGATCGCTGCGTATAGATGGAAGTAAGGTAGTAAATGGGTTTGGTACCTTGGGATAAATTGACACAATTGTGTATAGTGTATTTCCAACATGAGTTTTCACATGTTTTAAAAAAAGATGTTGCTTAAGTATGTTGCTTAAGTTGCTTAAGTAAGACTTTGACTAATGGTCTGTGTCGATGTGATATGATAGTTAATTAGCTTAAAAGGTACTGAACCACATCCCATCTGCACCATGTAGCTGTCATGTAGCTTCTGTTGTTATGGATGAGATAATCCATTCATTCTATGAGGGCAAAGATATTGATCAGATGGTAGCAGATGGCAAGGTGCAGAGGGACCGTTTAGCAACTCTGTTTATTTGTGTAAGTAATGATGGAGAAAATGATTCACAGCCTTGGCATTTCCTGTGAAACCTTCTTTGGCCTTAAGGTGAGAATGCAGCATTATCTAAAATTCCAAGAGTGCATGACCCCTAACCTTTCTCACAAAAATATGCTCACACACTGGCTTGGTAAAGCAAGGCAGCAGGATTCCTATTATGCCTGGACTATGTTTGCAGTTAAGTAAGACTTATTGAGAGACATTGGGGGAGAGTGAAACATGTACTGGACACCACCCAATAAGGCTGACTAAATAAAAGACCTAACACACGTAGAACCAATGAGTCCACAATAGAAACACAAACCAGATTATAAGCAGAACACAATCACATAAGTCAGGTCTATTCAGGGACAACTTGGAAAAATCTTTGTCAGGAGAAGCTGGAGAAGTCTAAGACATTTCTAGCATTTGCACTCTTAACAGGGTTGTGAGTAGTATTTAATGATCTTGAAACAAATAATATTGAAACAGAATTGATAACAGGGCGTATTAGTAGTTAGTATAATTGAGAATAGTTTACTATTTTTTTTATTAGTTATAGTACTATATTATTTATCTCATGAAGTTCAAGTTAGTTGAGACTTAAAACAACTGCCAAGTTCTATAATGCACATGTGTACTCCAAGACCAGAACTGAGGAATGGTACTAAATTCTTCATCACCATTTTAGTCTGATAACAAACTTATTGCATCAGCTGACATAAATTTATGCTAACCCAAAGCCAAAATGTGAACTTGCTTTTAAAGCTTTTAAAGCAAGTCAAGTTGTGTAAATAATCTTTGTCTTTTCAGTCAGAAAACAACATTGACAGAACTAAATATGTCAGTAAATGGGATCAGGAAAAAAAAAGTCAAATTTACTTTAATCCATCATCAGCATGCGAGAGAAGTACTGAATAAATCATTAATAATTCATTAATAACCATCTCTTTTGCTCACTGTAAAGTATCAGCGCTGATAAATTCTCAGTCATATTATTCCCTAGCCCCATGCCCATTAATCGTTTGGCATATCTGTTGAAAATAATAAATACTGCATAAAGTTATTCTGACTGATCACCCAAGCCATATAATTCACCGGCAATCCCACACTCGCAATGCATGACAGTGAATGGGTTAATGGGCATGGAAATAAAGTTACGTAGTGTACTATCACATCAGTTCACTAACCCAGAGAACTTCAATTATAAAAACATCACTTTGGGGATAATATTTTTATCAAAATAATGTCATTGTTCCATCCCTGCCGAACATATTCAGATACATTACAGACTGATTATAAGGGGTAGTCCAACACTTTACTAAGCCACTTTACTTTGGATTTTGATATTCCACATATCTGTAGCTTATCCTTGACGGGTACTTTGTTTTCATAGACCTACATGGGACAAAATGTTTATCCGTTTTTGACAGCTGTCATCAGCTCAGCTATGACATTCAATAGGCAGCAAATATCATTAGCCATGTTGTAACCCTAAATCTTGCACAGAAGTGAAGAGGCTGGGAAGGCGAGGAGTGGGTGTGTAAAATACAAAACATCGCATAGCAAAAGCAACTGTAGTGGTTCCCTTTTGTGTTGTTTTACTTATTTAGAAGCATTGCTATTAGGACGAGCAGGATGGTCGTGTAGGGTACCCGTTATCCACAGATAGATTTTGCTAAAGAAAGTTGGATGCTTTGTTGTGTACATACCTAAGTAAGCCGGGCAGGGGGATCGAGCCGGCACTGGAGCCCAGAAGCCCTCTCTTCCCGCTGAGCAGTTTCTCCACCAGCAGTACGTTCCCGGTGCGCGCCGCCTCCAACAGCTCCTGTTCCTTCCCCATGATTAATCCAGCACTCGATCCAAAGAAGCGCAGTCAGGATCCGCTTTCACTAATGCAATAGTAAGACCAGCGTTAAATCCATTATTCCATCCCGTCTGGATCCCGCACAAGAACCCCGGGTTCCGATTACTCCATGCCCGCGATCCTGTTAGTATGAACCCAATGTCGTTGTTCAAATGTGGGTTAGGAGATACGATTCGGGACTGTTAGCGGGGAATCCGCTTTTCACCTGGACCTCCCGTGACAGCTTCAGCAGCAGCGCAGGATTCTTTTGTCATACACAGATACACACTCGCATTCGCACATACACACGCACACACACACACACACACACACACACACACACACACACACACACACACACACACACACACACACACACA
>JAYDZF010000001.1:22132539-22150313 GCA_034509105.1 Microcambeva barbata
TACAATCACTGTCTAGGCGGCGAGCCACTTTTGTAAAGACCAATAGCTCTGCACATGAATTGATAGAAATGCAAACAATATATACAACAAAACATGCACACTCAGTAAATTATACACCACATTTAAAAAGACAGTTCTTAAGTGCATAAAATAAACAATGATGAGCCAAAATGTACAGATCACCAGTATTTCATTTCGGGCTGATAGTAATTAGGTAGTCATGTTGCACCCTTTAACCGTGTTAGAGATAGTACCAGGATGCACTGTAAAATGTGCCAACTGTAACACAGAAAATTGAAAGGACCTGTTAATAATGTCCTTGTTTGGCATACCACAGGACTGACAGGTGGTTCCATGTTTTGGCTCATCAGTGTACATACACAAATTAGCCAACCACATACACCAAGACGAATGGCTACAAAAACTTTCCCCAACAGCCTCCTTACATGTTGGACACAGAATATAAGGAAGTACAGGGGTTGGACAATGAAGATGAAACACCTGTCATTTTAGTGTGGGATGTTTCATGGCTAAATTGGACCAGCCTAGTGGCCAATCTTCATTAATTGCATAGCCAAACATTTGGTCACTCATGCCAATGCCAAACATCGGTTTCAATGGTGCAAGTAGCGCAAATCTGGGGCTGTGGACAATATGAAACATGTATTGTTCTCTGATGAGTCCAGCTTTACTGTTTTCCCCACATCCGGGAGAGTTACGGTGTGAAGAAAAGCGTACCACCCAAACTATTGCATGCCCAGAGTAAAGCATGGGGATGGATCAGTGATGGTTTGGGGTGCCATATCATGGCATTCCTTTGGCCCAATACTTGAGCTTGATGGGCACGTCTCTGCCAATGACTCCCGAACCATTCTGGAGGACCATGAGCATCCAATGTTTCAAATGTTGTATCCTGAAGGCGGTGCCGTGTATCAGGATGACAATGCACCAATACACACAGCAAGACTGGTGAAAAATTGGTTTGATGAACATGAAAGTGAATTTGAACATCTCCCATGGCCTGCACAGTCACCAGATCTAAATATTATTGAGCCACTTTGGGGTGTTTTGGAGGAGCAAGTCAGGAAACGTTTTCCTCCACCAGCATCACGTAGTGACCTGGCCACTATCCTGCAAGAAGAATGGCTTACAATCCCTCTGACTACTGTGCAGGACTTGTATATGTCATTCCCAAGATGAATTGATGCTGTATTGGCCGCAAAAAGAGGCCCTACCCACTACTAATAAATTATTGTGGTCTAAAACCAGGTGTTTCAGTTTCATTGTCCAACCCCTGTAGATCGGGTGTGTGTAGCTCAAGAGTTCAGAAAGCACTGATGAACTCAATTTTCTTTAGAGATAAACGGTGAAATACACAGCAGAGCAACATGGATAGCAGCAGAGAAAAAAGCAATAATATACTGCCAATAATGTACTTAATGCATTTTAAGCCTTAAAACGCTTAATGAAATACAGTGCCTTGCAAAAGTATTCCCCCTGCATTACAAGTGTTTTGTTACTTCACAACCTGGAATTAAAATGGACTCAAAATGAGCCTTCCTAAATGGTCTGTAAGAAAAGGCTCTATGGAGTGCACGGCTTATTGTGGTCATATGGACACTCCAGTCTCTGCTTGCGAACTCTGCAGCTGCTTCAGCATTACCTTAGGTCTCTGCTCTGTGTACCTTTGGTCTCTGATTAATGTCCTCCTTGCCCGGTCTGAGAGTTTTGGTGGGCAGCTTGGCAGGTTTGTGTGGCAGGTTTGTTGTGGTACCATGTTCTATCCATTTGATGATAAAGGATTTGATGGTGCTCCAGGGTATCATCAGAGATTTGGATATTTTTTATAACCCAACCCTGAATGTACTTCTCTGCAACTTTGTCACTGAGATTTCCTTGGTCTTCATGGAGTTCTTTAGTTAGTTTTGCTTCTTGTTAAAGGTGTTGCAGCCTCGGTGGCCTTTCTGAAAAGGTGTGTATATACCGACAGATCATGTGACACTTAGACTGCACACAGGTTGGCACATTTCACTAATCATGTGACTTCAGATTGTAATTGGTCGCACCAGAACCTTTTAAGGGCTTCACAGCAAATGGGGGTGAATACATATGCACATGCCAATTTTTTTTATTTTTTATTTCACTTCAAAACTTATATTATTTTGCAGCTGCATCACAAAACATTTAAACACGTGTTGTAATGTTGTAAAGGGCCAAGGGAGGTGTGAATAGCTTTGCAAGGAACTGTATGTTCATTTTCGTCCACTAGAGGAGAGGTCCAATGTCAGCTTATTGTTTAGACAGAAAACTGAATGACCACAAGTGCATTGAAGCCCTTACTAGAATGTTCAGTTTCATTATCATATATGAAGAGCGGTAAGCTGTTGCAGTGGTCAGTTTCAATGTTTAAATTCACAGAGGTGCTAAAAGCCAGCCAGGCATCTACAGACAGACACCAATCCTCAGATATTGTCAGTGTGTTACTGCACAGTGTTCAGTGATTCAAAAGACAAACTATATTGACTGCCACTCTGACTGGGATAATGCTAAGGTAAAGAAAAATTAGAAAGAAAAAAATGAAACAGTAATAAAAATGGCCTATTCAGAGTATAATATAAAGTGGACAAACCAGACTTCTCACTCAAAGCTCCAGAGATACAGCCAGCCAAAGGCCAGTCTCATTTAAGACACAAAGAGAGAAACAAATTGAATGGAAAACGAAATCTTTGCCACAAAAGGTGCAATTGCCAGATAACATTCAAGACTAGTACTGATTAGTCAAAGCCAAAACCTTTCAAAATCCTATTAATAATTAATGTTAATTATAATATTATACTGTACAAATACTATAAAATCACAAATAAATGCTATGTATTTTGCAGAAAACTATTTTAAAGTAGTATTTTAATGTATTTTCAAAAGTGGTCTGTAACCCACTGTAATTAAAAAATTGGGCTATAATAAGGGCTGGAATTAATTTTTTGGAGTTTTTTTTTTATTCATATATGGTATACCTAGGCAGTGGCATCTCTGGCATGGAAAACCAAGTGGGGTCAATACATTTTGTATGAAACTACACACAAACTTGGTCAAGTGTTCAAACAAAAGCGCACCTCATCAATAAAATCCCTGAAAGCCTAACCCAGAACAAGACAGGGATTGGACCAATTACAATAATTACATTTGATCTTGAGAATTATTACACAGAATACTATACAGAAGTATTTAATAGTATAACATCATTGTGGTCGGCAACTATAACACCCTGCCCTGAGAAACATTTTAGATCAGGAAGACCCTTGCCAAAATTACTGTGATGGTTTTCAATGGCAAATTGTGTAGCTACACTGATACGTAAACATTAATCACTTAAATATGCAAATCTTTTACTTTTTATTGGCTATGAGGTCAGCATAATTGTGCCCCATAGCTCACTTGGTTAAACAGACTGTGAGGTGCCGACCCCATACTCAAGCGTGAGTAGGTGGTGTACACGCACACACACACACACAAACTGAAATCACTAGAATCAAATCAAAGTGCTACTTTACATTACAGTATAGTATTATATATCACCACCTCTTAAATGTCATGCCACCCAGGCCTATACTTTAAGTCACCAAATGAAAAAAGTTTCAATCAAAAACATTCGTGAAAAAGTTCAGCCTAGTTACTTTGAGAAAAAAACTTTAAAAATACATATTTTATACTTTTTCCACAAAAAATGTGTTTGTGAGTGTCTAATTACCTGGACATGGACTGAGGTAGTCTGGCTCCCTGGCACTTGTCATTCCAGTATAAAGGCTCAACCAGGGGGTCGCTAGCACCAGATCTGCCCATCAAAACATCACAATGCTTAACTTTAGCCTCAATTTTTTCTCCTTTCTCCTGCTGAGGGCCATCTCTGCAATGTCCTTTCTCCTCTGAGCCTGACAACATATTTCTGTCATCGACATGTGTTTTCTTGTCAGCCATAGAAGGTGCAGAGGAAGGCAGGAGAGGTTGACAGTTTTGGGGCTGCACCTCAATGTCATCACCCAACAGCTGGTCTACATTGCATGTGTGTTTGGCAGTGAAAGATGTGCTCTCTCCTGCATCACTGCCAGCCTCCAGAGTGACCCTGCTCCCAGAAGGTGAGAGCTCAGAGCCCAGTGGGCTGATGTCAGAATCGGCTATGGACACAGGCTTCAGCAAGAGAGCGACCTCTGCACTACTCACCAGAATACCCACACAAGCACCAAATGGCTGACTAGTTCCATGACTGGCTAAACCCCGCTGCTCAAGGTCTTTATGCAGCGTGTGCTGTAATGACTTTAGGGCTTCTTGCAGTCGAAGCAAGAACACATACTGGCCACGACTAGCCTGTACACTCAACATTTTCTGCACATGTACCAACAACTGAACGTCTGCATCTGACGAGAGGGAAAATGAGGAAGCTTCGCCATCTTTTAAGCCTTCCAGTGAGAGGGGCTTTTGCAGGCCATTGGTTGGCTTGAGAGACAAAACCTCAGTGCTGTAATACTCCTTCAATAGCTTCTTCCTCTTCATCCGACCTGTGACATCAGATTGCATCGCTCCCCTGTCTGCAGCCGCTTTTAGCCGTTGTTCATGCTGGGTATGGCGGGCAGGATGACATACCCACAAGGTAAGGGGAAACGAGTCGACACATGGTGAGGGACGATGTCCGCGTGCACCCTCATAGTCCACCCAGAACTGGGTAAAGCGAAAGGCCCATAAGTCAGTAGATGATGGTGTCTTGAGGGCATCAGTGCTAAGGGCAGGGGATGCCAGGCCGCGATAAATGTCATTCAGCCGTGTGTCCCGCTCATGGGCATGCCGCTGGAAGACTGGGTGCAACACAGGATAGGAGGAAGACGAGGAAGAGGTGAAAAAGGGCTGCTCCCGAAACGCCTGGAGAAGGGCTTCAAGGTCAGAGCGAGAGCAGCCAGATGAGTGACGTGTGTTTGTGGCCACCATTTCCGACGTCTGCACTGAAATAGAGTGAGGCTGTTCTGGCTGGGAATGGTCCTTGTCAGCCGGAATCACTAACTGCACACAGACATATACACAGGAGAGTGAATACATACAAAATCAGTAACAGGCTTCAAACCTATTATTTTATTATTATCATTTTAACATCATATATTTTTTACTTTGATTACATTTATGACAAGACATATAGTTTCAACAGTTCAAGGTTAATGTTGAGCACAATCACGGGCAATTTTGCATCTCCAATTCACCTTATTTACATGGTTTTGGACTACGCAAGGAAACCAGGGCTCTCAGAGGAAGCCCACTCCCTAAAGAAAAGTAAAAGACCTCCTCATTTGGAAATTGCAATGAGGGCCTTCTTGCTGTGAGGGGTGACAATGTAACATGCTTTGTATAAGATAAAAATGTATATTGCTGCATTTCTATTATATTGTTTCCCAGTCTAATCATCTCCAATGATGTAGCTGTACCTTTCCTAAACTGCTACCCTGACCAAGGGCCACGCCAAACAAAGATTGCATGACAATATATAAGCATGAGTTTAAAATGAGCATCAGTCCGAATACTTTATCATCTTACTCAGTTGTAGTATCAAGTACTTTACAAAACACTGGTGAAAAGTTTTCACCTTTAACATTAGGCCATCCACCCTGATGTCAATGTGCTCATCAGTGTTTTGCGAGTCGTTGAGTTTGTAGAGCTCAATGAACTGTTCTAGACTGTGACGCAGGTCCAAAGCGAACAAGTTGAGCCACACCAGACTGCGTGCATCCACCACCAGCTGCAGCGCATTTAGCTGCACATACAGGTTAGGACACGGAACTGCAAAGCACACAAAAGCAGGCAAACTTTACAAAGTTATTTCACTGAATGTATTTTTGTAAAACATCTCCTGTCAGTTTATTTATTTATCATTAGTTTTAATTAATGTGTGGCTCCATTTAATTTTCACTGGCCATATACCAGCAAAAGGACCCAACAGCAAATACCTAGCAGTGGTGAGGTTTGAACTGCCATCCTTCGGATTACTAGTCTCATTCCATAACCACTAAGCTACATCTTAGAGTACAGTATATATTATACAATTTACATTATGGACAAGGAAATTGACACATAGCAATAAACAGAATAAATATTACACATACCTTGGACTAACAATTACTGGCAATAAATGAACTGATATACAAAGATCAAAGGGCCACAAACATTTGTAGGCGAACTAGGATGGTTTCCTTTCATTATAACCATACAGAGAAGAAAAGATCAACTTCTGGAAACATCTAAGATAATGACGCCAATCTTATCATTATAAAGACTTACACTAACACACACACACACACACAGATACACCACCAACACACACACTGACACATCCCAAACATACACAACCAAACCACTAACACACAGACATACACTACTAACACACACACACACACGTCACTAACACACACGACCAAACCACTAAGACACACAGACATCACTAACACACGCAAACACAATAATGACTCAGGAACCATACAAACCTGTAAACTCAATTAGAATAAACCAAATTACACACAAACTCAGACGTAAATCTCTGAATTATTGGGAAAATGAAGTCCAGAGTAAAATGCAGTGGTATTGTGCCCTAACCAGACACTATGAATTATCTGGGGACAGTACCCTAAATTAAGAAACACCTTAACAAGGTACAGACTGAGCACAAACAACCTGGCCATGGAGAGGGGTGATTATTATCAATAGAGGTTGAATACTTGTGCGATCTCACACTTACAGGTTGTGTGGTTTTCATGGGCTAGCAATTATAACCATAATCATTTATTACCGTGGTGAAGTGTCACTAGGATATCCCACCCCCAAACAAACTGTTACATGCAGTGGGGTAGAGCTTACTGGGGTAGTCCTTTCCATCAGGAAAATAATACTCAGTGAATTCCATAAGAACAGCAGGCATTTCATGGGGAAGGTACAGGGTCTTTTTGTTACAGGATATCATCGCTTTAGGAGAGGTGCGTCGCTGGTCTGCGGTCGACACCTGAAATGCAGCAAAAAGCCAAGTTTAAGCAAAATTGGGTCTTTTCTTTTTGAGTGTAGTCTATATGCTTTAACTGATGTTATGATTATGTATAGTTTTAAAAGGAGCCGTTCAAGATGCTAGGTTTGCGCTTTTAAACTTGTTACTGGAAATCATGGCTTTTTAAGATTAAATAGATAAGCGGAACATTAATCATTTAATTCTTATAGTTGGTAAATAAATATAGGTGGTAAAAAGTTATTAAATTAGTTAATAAACGGTCAAGTCTACTAAGAAACTATTCCATCAGTCAAAAAGCTTAAAAGCACAACTCTTCCAACAGTAATTTAGAGAAATGACAAAATAATAATCCCAACAAAATAAATGGCATAATAAAATGTCATTAATGAAAGAGCACATTCTATTGTGCCAAAAGTATGCATTACTCTGCATTTGTTGCACACCCCTTAATACAAATAATATTAAAAGGAGACATCTATGTTATCTTTCTGGCTATAACCACAAGGCTTTTATAGCATTTTGGGAATTGTGCTTAGAGCACTCAAGTATTGCATGGGTAGGCCACACAAAAACTGATTTTACTAAATCTCCTCTCAGCTGGCCTCACCACATGTAAATAGACTGCTTGAGGTGTTAGTAAAAACCCATACAACTAACTAACCACAGCCAGAATGCCTTTAAAAAGTTTAATATAGAAATCATTACACAATG
This sequence comes from Microcambeva barbata, assembly GCA_034509105.1. Classification (NCBI taxonomy): domain Eukaryota; kingdom Metazoa; phylum Chordata; class Actinopteri; order Siluriformes; family Trichomycteridae; genus Microcambeva; species Microcambeva barbata. Next base: position 22,140,281 of record JAYDZF010000001.1, read on the forward strand.
GTACATTTGTTAAATTGCTGCTGCCCCAGCCAAGCTGAGTGAGCAATAAAGAAAGGTTCTCCGGAAAGGCAAGTCTGTGCATGAACGATGCATGAAAGATAAAATTCATCGTACTCAATTAACTTCAGTATGGTGTTTCTTCGTTAGGCTCACTTTATTCTAGGACAGGATGCCAATTAACTAAAAGGAAAATTAGCCATACATTTACACAATCCAAACGACCTTTTGGCTAAAAGATGGAAAGCGACCTTTGGCTAAAAGGAGCCATTCAAGCTATTTAGACAAAATAAAAATCCCAGCAAAATAAATGGTAGAATAAAATGCGTAGAGCACATTCTATTGTACACTATATTGCCAAAAGTATTTGGGCACATTACTCTGAGTTTGTTGTACACCCCTTAATAAAATGTCATTAAAATAGGCTTTTTACAGCACTTTGGGAATTGTGCCTAAGCACTCAAGCATTGCAAGAGTAGGCCATTCTGATCAAGAAAGCCTCAAATAATGTTCCAGTTCAATCTGAAGCTGTTTAGTGAGACTAAGATCAGAGCTATGTGCAGGCCAATTGAGTTTCTTTGAACCAATGTATACACTCACTGATCATATATTTAAAAATAGTCTTATTGAGCATATGTTTTATGGTAATGGTCACTCTAGACAATAATGTGACACGATGACGTAACATGCTATGGCAAAGGATGACTGAAAATAATGACCCATACAGTGCTATGAGAGATTATGTGTGCGTGTGTGTGTACACTTACCTGGTAAATACTAAAGTCAGCCATGCGTAGTACAATAGAGCTAGACATGAGCTGGGTCTTTTGGCCAGGTGAAGTAGAGAAAGAAGTGCTAGTGCTGGTGGTGATCTTTCCTGTAAGTGGAAACACACACACACAAAAAATCAATAATCGTATCTAGGCATGTGCACAAAGCTCTGTGTGTGTATGTGACACCACAAACGCACACCAGAGGGGTACCTGGCTCTAGGCACCAGCAGCAATGTGGGACTGGAGCCCACGCTTCTGCACCAGAATCCAGCTGCCTAACCACTACGCCAGCACCCAGCTCCTCTAAGGAGACACACAACCCATTACAGTCGGCCAATCACTACATACCAAATGTATCTTACTAAATTGGAAGATGTCTTATGTATTGCTACATCACAATTTAATTTGGCATAAAAGCCGTTTGTGATGTTTTAAATATACCCTACTTTCCTATTTATGTTGTAGACTGTAGAGTAGAGCAGTAGAACCTAAATGGATACTGCAAATGAATTGCTTCTTAATTGATGGAAACAAAAATGTAACCACAATGGCCATGGTGTTTGCTGCTCTTTAGAGATTTATCATGCTAACTGATTTATTGGCAGACAGTTAAGGAACGATATGAAAGCCAGCTTCTAAACCTACTAGTCAATAATTACAGAACTCTCATCCAAACACAAATGTCCTATTATATAGTCCGGCCAATGCCAGCAAAGTACACCCAGCAATATAAGAGACACACTGGACCCGTACAATGCAGAGGTCTAGCATTCAGATCTGTGCTGCTCTCTTGACAAAAGCCACCCATACACTTACCTAGTTGTTGGAGAATATGGTGAAAAATGAAATCTGGTTTATTATTCTGACATGGAAAGTTTTTCTGAAAGCCAAAATCAGTGTCAACTCGGTTTAATTTACAGTTTTTGCTGCAGTTACCCCATATAAAAGAGTCAAAAAGGCACCACACAGCAGCTGTCTCTTATGTCATGTGAAAAAAACATGAAGCTTATTGGTATAGTGGAGAAAGAAGGCTTTAATAACCTCCTTAAAATACATGGTAATCCCCAAATGCCCAGTTTATATTTTATTGAGAACACTATTTCTTTATTTATATATTTAATATGTGTGGTGGGGGACTAGTGCATTACAGTGCTATGACTCCCACATGCTGTAAGACCATTCAAATGGCTTGATGCCAAAATAGCACTGGATACATGTCTTCTCAACCATTATGGACTGAATGCAAGTCATGTTGTTTGAATTTGAACCACAAAACAATGACAAGCTAGCCCTGCCAAATACGACTGTGTATTAGGGCAACTTAAAAACAATTTTTGACTTTTACTTCGAGAATAAAGTTGAAGCAAACTGAACAAGCAGCACCAGTGTACTCTGTGTCTGTATCAGTACTGAAATTGAGACAAATAAATCACCTTATTGATCATAAGAAGTCTTGTTGAAGACCAGTCACCTTACAGCATGAATATCCTGTTTTTTTTCCCCCCATGGATCATTTCTGTACTCAGTTTCGGATGTTCTCCAAGTGTCAATGTGGGTTTCCTCAAGTGCTCCGTTTTTCCCCCACAGTCCTAAAACCTCAAAGCCCCAATACCTTCTAGTATATAAACTCCTTCGTTTAACAAATGCTGTATGACAAATTGCGCAAATGCATCGTCATATCACGTGGATGAAAACAATACAAACAACAAATTCTGTGATTCTCTAATCTGTCTACTTGATGACAGATGTCGGCTATAATATTTGAGAACAGCAACCAATATGCTTTCAGGGAGAACATTTCAAACTGCGTACAGAAATTATATGGTCCAACTGGGAATAAAAACAGGACTTTAAAGTGACTGTGGTACCCAGCAAGACTTTTGATTATTTATTTGTATACCCCTGTCCACAGACTCAGTCAGACTTTAACCTCTCCAAAATAAGTCAGGGACAAGCTCATATGCCTGAACAAGGATGGAATAGGCTACAAAACCATAAGACAGACACTGGGTGAGGAGACAACTGTTGATGCCATTGTAAGAAAATGGAAGAAATACATGAAAAATCTAGCCTCGTGGGGTATCCTTGATCATGCGGAAGTTAAGAAATCAGCCTAAAACTACACTGAGGGAACTTGTTAACTTTTTGCAGCTGGGACCACAGCAAGAAAACCATTGGTAACACACTATGCCATAATGGATTAAAATCCTACAGTGCCTGCAAGGTCCCCCAGCTCAAGAAGCTCATGTGCAGGCCTGTCTGACGTTTACCAATAGACACCTGGATGATTCTGAGAATGAATGGGTGAAGGTGCTGTGGTCAGATGAGACAAAATTGAGCTCTTTGGCATTAACTTAACTCGCCGCGTTTTGAGGAAGAGAAATGCTGATCATGATTCAAAGAACACTGTCTGCACTGTCAATCATGGAGGTGTTTTGGGGTGTTTCTCTGCACAGGGGGCACAGGAGTACTTCACCACATCAAATAAGAGAATGGATGAAGTCATGTACTGTGAAATCCTGAGTGACAACCTCCTTCCCTCTGCCAGTACATTAAAAATGTGTTTTATACAATGTCATTGTCTGGATTTTCTTTTTGGTATTCCATCTCTCACTGTGAAAATAAACCTACACTTAAAATTATACACTGTTCATATCTTTGTCAGTGGGCAAAAATCAAATATTAGTTTCCTCCACTGTATGTTGTCATAGCCAACTACCAGAACGCACGTATTAAGCTAAAAAAGAAACTGCCATGCTCTTTTAACAAAAGTGACACAAATGGTAGTCCAATGGATATGGTATGCCTGGTTTATTAATCATAAGGCCCCTGTTACGTGCACCTGCATGTGGACTCTCTCTCTGCTTCACTCTCTCTCTCTCTCTGCTTCACTGATTAGGTTCGGTGAGACGAATGCAGTAGGCGGAGTTTCACCGCGTCGGCCATTGGAGCTTCTTCACTTAAAGTACGGCCCGCCAATGCCGTGCGTGCTCCAGACTGGAAAAGGGTGGGCGCTCGGTGTTAAAAGAAAGTCAGTCGCCTCAGTATACGAGAAGAGAGATTGCGATTAGATTATATACATGATGATTGAGGAAATAAGTCCTGAGAAAACTGTGTGAGTGTCTAACTGTTACTTGTTTCACTGTGTGTGTGTGTGTCTTGTGTAATTGTGAGGGAACGTATGTTGGTTATGTTTTGGAGGAGTGTGTTGTATGAATGTGTTGGTTGTTTGTTTGTGAGAGCACTCCCCTTTTTTCCCCCTTCACCATTCACTACTCCACTTCCTTAACTACCTCTGTCGCACCGTGTCTTGGGTGGACAGATAAGTTGGGCCCTTCACATTCATCACGTAGGTAACCAATGTCTAGACACATTGGTAAGGTAAGGGGCGGGTGCCACTATTGTATTTTTGGTAGGTTACTTTTGGGTTAGGCAGGTTAGCACCTTTTTACTTTGTTCTTTTCTTTGGCATCGTCCTTAGTACCCCTTTAGACCTGTGTTACATGTAACGGCTGTTTGTTTGTGTTGTGTACTTGTTATAATTTGTTGTCTGTTATGTGTACTTTGTATTTATCTTTGTAAAAAAAAAACATTAGTAAAGATCCTGTTTTTTTTCCTCTAAAACCGAACTCCTGCTTCCAGCCCAGTTATTCACTTTAATCCTGTTTACTTCTCCATTCACCCTAGACCTAAAACATCTATAGACGATTCATTAAATCTTTTATGGGGAACGTAACAGCCCCACTCCTACATTGCTGCTGTTGGGCCCTAGGGCAAGGCCCTAAAGCCTAAATTGCTCAGACTGTAACAGTACTGCAAGTCAATAATGACGTCTGCTAAATGCTGAAAATGTAAATGTAATGGCAATGCTTAAACAAGCACAAACTCATCATGAAACCAGGTCTAGCAGAAACTACAATGGAGAGCTATGATGAAGCCCCATTAGCAGATTTTCCCATAAAGGGAAGGGTACTTATTACTTATATCAGATGGTGGCAGTACAGTGTCCTGCCTTTTAGTTGAGCCACATGCACTGCCTATTATGCCATGGATGTTCAGCAATTGAAATTCTCAATCTGCAACAAACATACTATATAAACATTTTCAAGTTCAGGGTGACTTGTTACAACAACTTGCCTTAGGTGAACGGAAGTTCACCACCAAGGCTACTGTAGTAACAACCACAACAGGACAAACGTGGAATCTCAGCATTTTTGAGTCCCCAGGATTAAAACACATAAAAGATACAAGGGACCAATAGGAATTTGTCATCTCAGCAACAAACTCCAGTTAAAAAACAGTACACAGAACTTTCCAGCAAGAATCTCACCGTGCTGAGGTGAGCTCTGCGTTTGTCCACCGACAGCATTTTTCAGCATGTCCACATTGGACCTAAACTCCTCCAGAAGGGCACGAGCCCAGCTTTCACGCGTCTTAGTGGCATCACCATAGTGCATCCAATGTTGACAGCTCTCACCTGAAAAAGAAGGAAAAAAAATTCAAACCTTGAATGGAAACAAAAATAATCAATTAGATTTTAACATTTAGATAATTTGCATAATTAAGAAAAGTACACTTTATACCTGCTCTGTGAAAGGGGTAGTAGTCTACCGTGATGGAACTAAAGGAAAGTTGCATGGCTCCACCCTCAATCCTCTTATTTATTCCTGAGCATGATGGATAAAGACATGATTAAAATGCACAAATAAAAAAAAATGTTTTCATGAAACCTTATAAAGCAAAAGCTTAATAATGATAAGGTTGTTTAGGTGCATACCGGTAACTAAGCAATTTACAGTGTTCAACTTATTTGGATTTACTAACAAATGTGTTTACCCTATTTCAGTTACAACACATTGAAATATTCAACAATAAGCATCGAACCTGTAACTGGAATAATTATTCAGTAAACAGTTGTTTGTGAAGGTTACATTCCACAAGCATCCATGAAGCATGAAAAATCCTAAATTTAGATGGTTTAAAAATACCTATGGTTATAGTTTTAACCCCCCAAATGCAATAGTGAATGCAATGTGGAGCTTACATGTTATATTATTATAACATTATACTTTATAATAATGTTTTATAGAAAGATATGTAAAATATATTTTATCTACATATGTATTCACCTATCTATCTAATAAAGATATTTAGAATACATACAGCCCTTAATGCAGATTAAAAACATGAGTGATGCAACATTTCTTAAACATAAAAATAATAGGCTTATATGTGCACAGTACCAATTTCTTTGGCATGGATGTCATCGCAGATGTGCAAATCTAGGTGTGTAATTTGCAGATGGTGTGAGGTCTCGCACACATCAAAAGCACTGAAGAGGTGAGCCATAGACGCAGTAGGGTCTGCAGTCTGCTGCATTTGTACCTGCTGAGCAGAGGATGGCGCCATCGGGGCCTAAAAACACAGAGCAACTCTAATCTAACGAAATGTCTCAGAACAGGCAAAAAAATCCAAGCAAGTCTTGGCAAATGTGTCTCTTAATATCAGGATAACATAATCCTTTTAATTACTGAAAATTGCAAGTTATTCAAAAGAGTCTTTCACAGCACTATGGAGAAAGTCTGGCCTGTTTGTATTTGCAGAATTGTTTTAATTCAGCTACAAAGAATGGGGTGTTAGCTTTCTGGCAGGAAACCAAGTCTTTCATCAACTCATCAATCCAAATAAAACTACCCCAAAATCAGCATGAGCGTAATAAATTAGCGTATGTAATCAACAGGACACAAAAAATGCCAATTGGTACAAGGCTTGACAAATCCAGCCTAACTGACAGATATGTACAATTAACCCATTTTAATTAAAAGCACCGGAATTATCCTGTAGCATACTGGTTATACACTGATAAAGGAAACATGTCATTCAGTTAACACTGAGACATACCTGAGAGGCATCAGGTGCCATGCTTTTCCTCTGCAGAGCTGATTTCTCCATGGCCTCACTAAGGGACTTTGCGTACTGTACCATTGCCTTAAGTTGGGAGTCTGTCAGCACCCAGAGCAGGTCATCCAGGATCAGGATTAGCTTTGAAGCCACCACATGGCAGTCCTTCATCTAAAACACACAACACCAAGGAAAGACTTATGTTTTTATTTAATCCAATTCCAAAAAGTAAATTTCCACTTTTTTAATGTCCAATCTGCTGCAACAGTTTTTTTTTATCTGTGTCGAGTTTGCCAGCAGAGCATAACTACATGTGACTCAAAACACAGCAAGGAAAAGCAGTGGTGGCAAAATTCATTTAATATTGTGCCTATGTAATATTTTCAGCTATTAAAACAGCCACTCATCTGAGAAAACAAGACTTTGGAAAATATGGCTATTCAGACAAAAAAGCATGTATATGGCTGGGCACTAGTCAGGAAATCACATTGTATGATTTTTTTAAAGAATTTATTTGTAAATTATGGAAATAAGTATTTGGTAATACTTTGTAACATAACCTTTGTTGGCAATAAAAGAGATCAAACGTTTCCTGTAAATCTTTACCAGGTTTTCACACACTATAGCTGGTTTTGGCTTATTCCTTCATGTAGATCTCCTCTAGAGCAGTGATGTTTTGTGGCTGTCACTGGGCAACACAGACTTTAAACTCCCTCCACTAATTTTCAATGAGGTTGAGGTTTGGAGACTGGCTAGGCCACTCCAGGAACTTTTTACAGAAATACTTTTTACAGAGCCACTCCTTTGTTGCACGAGTGGTGTGTTTGTTATCATCCATCCTGGGAACACCCAGCCACGTTCAATCTCCAATGCTCTGTTGGAAGGAGGTTTTGGCTTAAAATCTCACAATGCATGACCCTATTCATTCTTCCCTTAAGAAGGATCAGTCATCCTGTCCCCTTTTCATAAAAACAGCCAAATGGTGTTGCTTCACAGTAGGTATGGTGTTCAACTCGACATTCTTCTTTCTCCAAACACAATGAGTTGAGTGTTACCAAAAAGTTAATTTTTTTAATCTGACCACATGATATTCTCTAAATCCTCTTCTGGATCATCCATAAGCTCTCTAGCACACTTCAGACAGGCCTGTACATGAACTGGCTTCAGGAGGAAGACATGTCTGGCAATGCAGGATTTGACTCCCTCTTGGCGTAGTGCAGGTCATTCATCAGGTCCTTATGTGATTTTTTTTTTATTTAATGTTCTAGTGATCATTTTGACCCCACATGATGAGATCTTGCATGGATCCCCAGATCAAGAGAGATAAATAATGCTCTTGTATGTCTTCCATTTTAAAACTGCTCCCACAGATTTATTCTCACCAACATGCTTGACTTTTGTAGATTCACTTTTCCCAGACTGGTGTAGGTTTACAATTCTTTGATTAAAAACTTATTAATAATAAATTCTAGAATAAATTCTTTAAAAATCCAACATGTGATTTCCTGTTTTCCCCTTATGTTGTACCACATAGTTTAAGTATACCTATGATGAAAATTACAGACCTCTCTCATCTTTCTAAGTAGGAGAATCAGTGGCTGACTAAATACTTTTTTACACCACTATAGTTATTTTTTAAACCAAATCAACAACTAGAAGTCTATCAAAACTACAAAATAAAAAACAACGAGGAAGGTATAAGGAATACATCTGGACCTCATTAATTTATTACGGACAAGCGTGTTTGCAACATGAACTTGCCGTCACTATGAACTTGCACGCCATACATAAAACTGTTCCAAACAATGGTTTCATCAATGAAATCCTTGCTTAATTAACTCCCTGTCTTGTAGTTACCACTGAAGAATCAGCCTTCATCCGGTCATTCTGTAGGTGTCTTGCACTCATACAGAATCATACAGGGTAGAATTTTTCTGACAACAACTTTATCTTTTAATTCAATCTGAATAAAGAAAATACAAACTGTTCTCTGTCTTGCTTTACTGAGAGAGGAGATGCACTTTCTATGGCAGAAATCAAAAACTTGTGCATGAACTTACCCTCCTTTTGAGTGTGACTCTGATTCGGGACTGGTTGGTGATAAGCCTAATGGGAGCGCTAAGCACCTCATGTTCAGAGCTCTGGATAGCATCAGCCTCTATACGAATCATCTGCCAGCTAACCTCCTTAAAGGTTAGGATCTGTAACATCAAAAAAAACAAAAACAATAAAAATACATAGATCACAGATGCTTACTGAACATTTGAGTACTTAAAACCATTATCATCCATTCAGTGTTGCTCCCTTTACAGACATGCAACATTAGGACACAAATTATGTTTTGTGAACTGTGAAAGAGTGAAAATAATTGGACCCACTGGATCAGTCTGAAATACATATTTTACAGCATCATTTGTGCACTCCCAAAAACATGGATATATGAAGCATACATAATATTTATTTAGATCTTAATAGCATGTGCTACCAGTAATCCTGTTACCGTTAATTATTTCTGTTTGACCGAAGAGGTGGGTCATATAAAATCCAAACTCAAAGAAGGACATGCATGAATATACTGAATGTTGTAACATGATTCTCCATACAGCTTAAGACAAGCATAGCAAGCAAAGAGGAATAATGTTTTAAGACAGACCAATTCACTTTAAATAAAGTTTTTTTTTTTTTTTTCATTTGCTGATCTGAACACACACACACGATTTTAAATGTGCCATACCTCTCCCCGTGCTGGGTCCTGAATGCGAGTGTAGCGCAGGTCACTAGTAACCCAGCTGGTGTTGACACTGTAGACCTGAAGCTGAGAAAGCTCAAAGGAGGCATTGAAGGCTTTCGCACTGATCCGGATCACAATGGAGTTTATGGACAGTGAGATGCCTTCAACTACTTTTTCAGCAAAACCATACTCACTGTAATGAGAGAAGTAGGGAAATAGAGAAGAAAGAATACAAAGTGATTTTATCAAGTCCTAATTCAACATTAGCCACATTATCTAGGGTTTGAATTACTGTGGCAAAGCAATATTAAATAAATACTCCTACTCTAGACTGTTTTCACACTTGGACCATTTCAAGTGGTTACTTTCAATCTGAAGTGGACATCAAATAAACAAAACCCCTCCAAATGGTTTAAGATAGAATGTCTGCTTGATGTGAAAACAAAGTGAACACAGTCGACCACGTGTTTGGTTTGAACTAGAAGTCTGAATTTCCATGGGACCAGTCACAACATTCCCACAAATGAATAAAATAGAAAAGTATAATAATCATGTAATGATTACCAAGAATAATGAACATAATGTCATCAGATTTCAAAAACAATTTTGCATTGAAATTATGAATTTTTTT
>JAYDZF010000001.1:22172945-22183265 GCA_034509105.1 Microcambeva barbata
CTACCTGAGCCACTTGTGTGGGTTGTAGAGTCTGTCTCATGCTACCACAAGTGTGAAAGCACCACCAACATTCAAAATTGACCGAAACATCAGCCAGAAAGCATAGGTACTGAGAAGTGGTCTGTGGTCTTCATCTGCAGAACCACTCCTTTATTGAGTGTGTCTTGCTAACTGCCAATATTTTTCACCTGTTGTCTATTCCATTTGCACAACAGCATGTGAAATTCATTGTCAATCAGTGTTGCTTCCTAAGTGGTCAGTTTGATTTCACAGAAGTTTGATTTACTTGGAGTTTTATTGTTGTTTAAGTGTTCCCTTTATTTGAGCAGTGTATATTCTGCTGTGTTAGATCTAGTATGTGGCCAGATAAGAAATGGAGAACTAAGGGCTAATGTAACACAGTGAAGGACTTAATTTGGTTTGACAATCACTGCACTGACTGATCAGTCTATCTATATATAAATATCTATATATAATATTCAATCTACCTTGGTTGAAAGTAGTTTGGTCAAATACACCTCTTTGAGCTTCAATTTTTTTCTTTCTGGATGTTTGCATTGGTCATCATCGATGTCTGGGTCAATCTGAAGAACACATAGTTCAAATTTAACACATTATTTGTAATAAATGGTTTTACAGTGAGCCTCCACTTATTCACGGTTCAGGACATTTATGAAATTGACTAATATTTTCCACAGTTTTTATTTTATTTTTTGTGTCAATACTTTTTTTAATGTGTTACTGTAAGGGCACCTGCGACACAGGCTCAGAGGCCCAACATCCCTCAAGGTCGCAGGACAGTATGTCCAAAAGCCAAGCCCTAAATAACAAATTAAAGAATCAGGGTTAATGGGCTGCAGCTGGGGCAATCCTGTTGTGTTTATGAGCTTGCCTCGCGTTCGCGAAATTTCACGTGCTAGGGACAGAAGGTATCACCCAGGCACGTTTATAGTGGTTGGGTGGATACGGCTTGGAGGCCCGAGGTAACTAGTTTCCGTTAGGGAGAGTTCTTCACCATCGTGTCTCCGCCATTTTGTGCCGGGTTCGTCCTCGTTACCAGTAAGAGTGGATGCAGTCACAAGCCCCTAGCTTGGTCTAATCGACCTTAGAAATCCACCCCGATAGTGCACCGTTATCTATTCTGCCTGTCAACCCAGCGACCGGAGTTGCGCCTCACCTGTGATTTCCTTTTGTTTCAGTTTTGGGCTGTCGGAGATTCTTCGAGGAGTGTGGTCCTACGGCGCCATCGGTGGTTACCACGCACCCCTCCCAAGCGCTGTTCAGTATCATCTCACTCGAAGAGCTTTGACTCAGTGTGCCTCATTGTGGTGTTGTCATAGCATGAGGCCAAAAGGTATAGGGGATTTTTACTTCAGTGCGCGCTTGTGTTTGAAGAGCAGCCATCCCGTTTCCCCTCTGATAGGGCTAAAACTGCGTTTATGACCTTGCTGCTGTCTGGGCCCTTGATTGGGGAATGGCTCTCTGGGAACAGAACGCACAAGAATGTTCCACTGAGCGATCATTCAGCCAGGGTTTGAGGGAAACCTTTACCACCCCGTGGGAGGGGGCAATTCTGGGTTGCGGTTACTGGAGTTGTCCCATAGTAAGCATTCCGTGTTAGACTTTGTCATAGACTTTCAAATGCTTGCAGCAGAGTGTGGGTGAGACGAACAGTCCCTGCTGGCCATCTTCCACCGTGGGCTCAGTGAGAAGGTCAAGGATGAGTTAGCTACTCGGGACCCACCTGCTACTCTTTTCACCAGCTGGCAGAGATACTCATAGATACACACCTTCACCAGCAAGCTACAGAAAAGGTGGCGCACCCCCTTTCTATAAGCCCTCGGATACCCCCAAGCCAGACAGGGTCAAGGGCCAAGACCCTTACTTCATGGAAGTAGGGGTGACCAGAGGCAATGGCACTCTGCAGCAGTCATTAAACTGAAGGGGCGCTGTTGTGAAGGAGAGACTACAGTGCACCTCAATCCCATTTCCACCTGGGGCGTGTTTCTGTCATCCCATCTTGACTGGGGATCTGAATATGAAGGTATGTGTGGATTCTGGTGCTATCCAGAGCTTTATGGACCAGTCCCTGGTTTGTCGTTTAGGGATTAAAACCGACGTCTTCCAGTTCCTATCCCTGTGTATGCGGTCGATGGCAGAGAGGGTGGCCCGATAGCTCTCAGGACCCAACCAATCATGCTTCGGCTGGGTCACCACGTAGAGCGGGTCACAGTCCTGGTCACCCAACTTCCCCACTTCCAGGTCCTTCTGGGTGTTCCTTGGCTTTTGAATCATAATCCCAATATTGACTGGGAGATGGGGACTATTTGCACCTGGGGAGTACGGTGCAAAGAGTCTTGCCCGCCAGCACTAGTTGCGCTCCACAGCGAAGGTGACTGGCGTGCCGCCGGTGTATCATGATCTGGCAGAGGTCTTCAGCAAGGCGTGCTCAAAGGACCTACCCCCTCACCGCCCATTTGATTGCGCCATTACCCTCCTACCAGGCACCACCCCACCCAGGGGCCGTCTCTTCTCCCTCTCAGGGCCTGAGAGGGAGGCCATGGAGAAATATATTCAGGAGTCGCTTCAGCAGGGCTTCATTCATCCCTCGTCCTATCCGGCTGGAGCAGGGTTTTTCTTCGAGGGTAAGAAGGATGGGACTCTTTGACCTTGCATTGACTACCAAAGCCTTAATGCTAGAACAGTCAAAGACCGATACCCACTGCCCCTGATGGCTATGGCCTTTGAGACTCTCCAAAAAGTTTCTGTCTTCTCCAGACTTCACCAATCCACCGAGGAACATGTGAGGCATGTGAGACAGATCCTTCAGCTTCTTCTTGAACACCGCCTGTTCGTTAAGATGGAGAAGTCAGTTTTCCATGTTCCTACTGTCTCCTTCCTGGGGTTCATGGTGGCTCGAGGGTCTTTGCGGATGGACCCAGCAAAGATCACAGCGGTGGAGACTTGGCCTACACCAAACTCTGTCCGCCACATCCAGCGTTTCCTTGGTTTTGCTAATTACCCTATAGGGGACTCCTTGCGGTTAAGCTAGCGCTGGAGGAGTGGCATCATTGGTTGGAGGGGGATAAACATCCATTCCTCGTCTGAACTGACCACAATAACCTGCTGTTCATTCAGCAGGCCAAACGAATGAACTCTAGGCAGGCACGGTGGTCATTATTTTTTGATCGTTTTAATTTTACCTTGAGCTATCGCCCGGGCTCTAAGAATATCAAGCCAGATTCCGTCTCTCGGCTGTGGGACCCCACAGGTCCAGACACGGAGCCCGAACCTATCATTCCCACAAACTTAATCATGGCACCCATAATGTTGGGAATCACCAGAGTGGTCAGGGAGGCCCAGACATGTGAACCCGACCCGGGACGGGGAGGCCCAGGCCAGCTCTATGTGCCGTCGTCGGTTCGCAAACAGGTGTTTCAGTGGACTCATGCCTCCCAATTTGCTGCTCACTCCTGGACCACTGTGTCTCCTGCACAGATGATTCTGGTGGACAGACATGGAGGACCAAGTGAGGGAGTTTGTCCACTCATGTCCTGTGTGCACTGTCAACAAGACCCCACAGGAATGCCCCAGGGGGCTACTCCATCCACTTCCAGTTCTGTCTAGGCCGTGGTCCCACTTGGCTCTGGACGTTGTGACCTGGCTTTGTACCCTTACCGTAACTTCTGTCTGACATTGGTACTGCCCAAGCCATCTTGCAACACCTGGTGGTGTTCCCACTGATATTGTCTCGGATTGGGGGCCGCAATTCATTAGCCAGTGTTGGTGGGCCTTCTGCCAGCTAATCGGAGGAACTGCCAGCCTGTCTTCAGGGTACCTGAAGGTACCACATGGGCAGTCAGAGCGGGTCATTCAAGACCTAAGCAAAATGCTCCGGTGCTTGACAGCCGGTAATCCGTCCACATGGGCTCATAAATTAGTGTGGGCCAAATTCACCCACAATACCCTGCACCACTCTGCCCTAGGTATGTCGCCATTTGAGGCCTTGTTTGGGTACCCCTGCCACTCTTTCCAGAACAGGAACCTGAGGTTTCGGTTCCTACGGTGCGATAACACATTCGCCGCTGCCGCGCTGCTTAGCAAAAAGCTCCTGTCCTCCCAGCATACCATGAAACGCAATGCGGACCGCAGAAGGCAGCCTGTCTGGATGTTGCGCCTGGGACAAAGGGTGCTCATATCAGCCCAGGATTTGCCTGTGTGAGGTACTACCCGCAAGTTGGCACCTAAGTACCTAGGCCCGCTTAAGGTGGTAAAACGCAGTAAAATTTTAGTAGTTTTAATTCTAAATTATTAAGAACAATATCATTTACAACATTAGCAATATACAGTAAATATTAATATAAATTAAGCTAAATGTACCCTACTTATACCAGAAAAAAATAAATAAATACTTACACCGCTCTCCAAAGGAATTGGAACAGTGAAGACAGTTCCCTTATTTTAGCAATAGGCTAAAATATTTGGGCTTTAAAATATACATATAATGTAAAACATCAACATTTCAACTTTTATTTCCAGGTATTTACATCTGAATCTAATTCACAGATCAGAAGATAGAACCTTTTTTCAGAACCCACTTTTTGTAAGCAAAATTATTGAAACAGACAAACGTGAAATAGATTGGAGTGACTTCATATTTAGTTGCAAATTATTTGCTTGTATTAACTGCCTATGACCCAACAACATTACAAAACTATTGCATTCTTCTTTTGTGATTCTCTTCTAGGATTTCACTGCAGCCTCCTTCAGTTGGTGTTTGTCCATATCTAAGCTTAAATCTTAGTTTCTAAGATGTAACTTCTGCCTCCACTCCAGGATCAGCTACTGATTGGTTAGTAGGGCCACTTTATAATCAATTCTACTGGACAGAGTAACAGGAGTGACTGAATATTTGCATATTTGGTGTTTAAATTATTAAAATGACCATTTATAGGCAATTGTGGGCTGCGCCCCTCATTTATAGTTTACTGTAGTTCTAATTTTTAAATTAAAGGGAATGTATTTAAAAATAATGTCAAAACTTGGTATATAAATAAAACAGCATTTCTCCCCACATACAGGAATAGCAACTCAATAGCAATAGCAAATGGTAATTAGAAACTCACCAGGTGGAAATACTTGCTGGAGAAGTGTTTATCTTCTGTAAAAAATATATATGACAAATATGCATTATGTTAAACAAAGAATTATTATATGCGGACTCTTATTATAATTTATAGCATAAAATAATGCTGCTAATTTATATTATATATACATATATACACACAGCAGTTTTCAGCTCTTTCCACAGATTCTCGACTGGGTTGAGGTCTGGAATTTGACTTGGCCATTGTAACACCTGGATATATGCTCTTCACAGATAAAAGCAGGTTCACACTGAGCACATGTGACAGAGTCTGGAGACGCCGTGGAGAGCAATCTGCTGCCTGCAACGTCCTTCAGCATGATCGGTTTGACAGTGGGTCAGTAATGGTGTGGGGTGGCATTTATTTAGAGGACCGCACAGCCCTCCATGTGCTCACCAGAGATAGCCTGACTGCCCTTAGGTACCAAGATGAGATCCCTTTGTGAGACCATATGCTGGTGCGGTTGGCCCTGGGCTCCTCCTAATGCAGGACAATGCTAGACCTAATGTGGCAGTTCCTTCAAGATGAAGGCATTGAAGCTATGGACTGGCCCGCTTGTTCCCCAGACCTGAATCTGATTAAGCACATCTGGGACATCCTGTCTCGCTCCTTCCACCAATGTCACGTTGCACCACAGACTGTCAAGGAGTTCGCGGATGCTTTAGTCCAGGTCTGGGAGGAGATCATCTGCCACAGGAGACCTCTGCCACCTCATCAGGAGCGTGCCCAGGCATTGAAGGGAGGTCATACAAGCACGTGGAGGCCACACACAATACTGAGCCTCATTTTGACTTGTTTAAAGGACATTACATAAAAGTTGGATCAGCCTGTAATGTGTTTTTCTACTTTAATTTTGTGTGTCACTCCAAATCCAGGCCTCCATTGGTTAATACATTTGATTTCCATTGATGATTTTGTGTGATTTTGTTGTCAGCACATTCAACTTGGTACAGAACAAAGTATTCAATGAGAATATTTCATTCATTCAGATATAGGATGTGTTATTTGATTGTTCCCTTTATTTCTTTTGAGCAGTGTGTATATATATGTATACATGTCCATTATTCCCTTTTCTCGTTATATTTGTGCTGTTGTGCACAAAATGATCTGAATCTCTGAGTGTAAGTGCAAGTGTTCTAAATTAGGTTTTTGTAGACCACCCACATGGTAAGTATGACTTTTGGTAAGTATGACTTGTGTCAATATGGCAGTTACCTTTTACACTTGTCTGTTTGCTAAAAGGGGCATGGATCTTTTTTGTTATTACTTTGATTGAAGTCTCATTTGGGATCTGTAAAAAGAAGGTTGATTCATTAACACAGGCCAAAAAGTCACTTTCCTTGAGCCTAGCAAATGTTTCCAAAAGAATAAGCACAATTTAATTTCTTGCTTTAAATTGATTATGGCTTAAAATATACAGTTAAAATGTGGGAGATCTAGCAAGACCCTTAATCATCAATTGCTCAGAATTTATTAACAAATCACAATTATAAGTTGCTTTGAGGAAAGGTGTCTGCCTAATATAGAAATGTATATGTAAGTAATACTGGTAAAATCAATGCTGTGCTTTTTCAAGCATCTGTTGGTTGGTTTCCCATCATGCAAAACCGAAAACTCAGAACAGAAACTTACTTGATAATACTGGAGTGTATTCAGCATCGTCACCTCCCCCTGTACCACTGAGCTGCTGTCCACTTCCTCTAATGGCAAATAGCTTCCTTCTTTTTCATATTCTTTCAGCAAATAACAAAGTTTTAATGTACCGGTGATGATCAAAAGTAGATTCACAATTACTATAACTTTACTTACCAATTTCAATGTCTTTGAGCTGTTGTGTATATGGAAATCCAAACTTATACAGGAAGGCCTGCAGGATCTTTTCCTTCACCTGCTCTATTGTATCACATGTCAGGGCTTGGACTTCTAGTGGTTCACTGACTCCTCCCTCTGTCCCCACAGCAAACAGCACTTTAAGCTTCTTTAGAAGGCAAAAGTAAGTACATAACAATATGAAAACAGATATAACCAATTGCATCACAATCTGAACCTGTATCAATATAATGCACTATTACTGTAGTGTAATAAATGGAAGTTAGATTTGTTTTTTCTGTTTTACATGGTTATTCTTCTATAGTCATCGTGGTATTTCCGTAATTCAACTAATTAATTTTTTAAACCCATTAAATCAAGGGCCACCTTTCATTTACACAGGATAGCTACATTATGTAGTCTCACCAGTTCTCAATAGTTGTCCTCTATAAGAGATTAAGTTAACTTCTCAACAGAAAACTAAAATATTTATTATATTTTATATATAATATTTATGATATTTATTTATTTATTTACTGTTACTAAATCTTTATCTGTAATGCACATATTTATTTTTTGAAAATACATATGTTTTAGCAGTTTTAGCAGATCTGTGTTATTGGACTATTGTTTACTTAAACAAGAATTGGTGAGTGGAAGCACTTTTTAAAATTGCTCTTGATATGTGTGCCAAATGCTGACCAGAAATGAAAACTAGATATTTGTGATGCACAACTACCTTGATAACATCAGCAAGATTATGAAATGGCAAAGCCTGAAATCTTTGAAATGAGTGACAAGTGGAACCCACCAAAAACAAAATAATAATTATGATTTGAGATTTGAAGTGGTAAAATAGTGGTCACCCATTTTCCCCAACATAAAGAGTAGTTGGAAAGAAAAGTGCACACCAGAGGACTAAAGTCTTGCGCCTGCCACAGGAGCCAATCCTCATTTAGCGTATAAAGAGCTTTCCCAGTCATTGCATCCACTGGCCCTCTGGAAATCTGCTGAGTCAATGCGGACACCAGTAAAAACAGAGGCTGGCCAACTGACTCCTGTAACAACAGACATAAGCAAATCAATGTACTACTTGTAAGACAGGATTTGTGGAGATATTTATCTGATCATTATCCATTTCCTGCCTCAGTGGAAAGTATCTAAATTAATTTTCAAAATTATTTTTATGCATTTTTTATATATATATAATGCATTTTTGTCATATTAACATATATACATAAACAGTACAAAGAACGTATTTCTTTGCAAATTGCAGCTAATTAGAAAGCTGGTATCAAACCACAGTTACTGTATGGCACCCCTCGAGTATAGAAGGTTGAAGGTCCTGATCAAGAGCCCAAAAGTGCCTGCGTGACAGCTCATATTCAAACTTTCACTTGATACTCCAAAGCTCCACCCCTAGCTACCACTACGCACTCTTTTATGAAGTCAAACTTACACTGTTCTAGATGTCAATTCTCACATAAAAATATAGAAAAAATAACATAATTAAATTTGCAATTCCATTGAATAAAATATCTAAACTGCTATTGACCATTATATGACCATTACAAGTCTATGACCAAAATTTGCAAACATTTGTTGTTGTCAGAAGTACATATATAAATATGGATTTATGGATATGCATTTGTTCACTTATTAAATCATCAATTTCAGTTTAAATCTCCCTGACTGACTGTATGTCTATGTGCTCCCTGACTGACCCTTAGAAAGCCATAGAGACAGACAGACATCCAGTTGGTTAGAAGCTTTTCCACAATAGACTCTGTGCGGCGCAGCAGAAGTTTAGGTTGAGCATTGCTAGGGTGATCCATTAGACTTTGCAGCAGATCTTCCATCAGGACAGTTAGGTATGACAGATCAGTATGAAGCGCTATGGTCAATAGAGAGGCCACTGTACACCTGAGAGATGAAATGACAAACAGCAGAGAAAAATTAATATCTAAACAGTCAAATGCTCGAATTTGATTGAAGTATATTTGAAGCTCAACAACAACAAAAATGTTTTCTTTCTAAACCAGGCAAATATAATTTCTGACTAAGACATTTGTGGCTGGGAGCCAAAAGTGACAATATACTAATGTTTGGATGGAAAGAACATCATTTTGTCCTACATGATGCAACCCCCCCAAAGTAAGATACATTAGGCTATTATCCAGAACAAATTAACAATCGATAGTAAAAAAAATATTCAACTGCTTCAGTTGAAAAAGTTTGTAGTTTTTAATGATTTTTTTGCAGTTGCTAAGGCCCAAAAAGGGTACTAGTAGCACTTTTTAAAATTTGCTAACTTAAATAGCTTTTCTATTGACCTGTTGCTCTAAACAAGTAGCTCATTCTTTACCTTACTCTCAGCTAGTAATTCTAAAAAAAACTTTAACCCAAACAATAAACACAGGTTGTTACACTAAATACACCAATAAAAATTAAACACCCTGTGCCCTATCTTTGACGAGCTGTCAACTATGCACAGCTTGATTTGCAAACATGGATTTTGCTGTTTTAGCGATGGGGAAAGTACACTTGTGCGACCCGAAGCACAAATGTACTAAGTATCGTTCTCATTGTGAGTCTGTTTTGGATGTAATGAACAATAAATCAATCAGCATGTCACTTGCCATTCCCTTTAAGGGTCTGGTGCGTTCAAATTCACTATTTCAGCGGAGCAGCCACTTGAACTTGTCTGCTTCTCAGCAGAGGAAATTAACATTAAAAAATGTGAAGGTACATTTGCATTTCAGTGATGAAGAAATGAGCCAAAAACAGTGATCAAATAACTCCAAAGTGAGTCTTTAAAGTTTCATTTTCACGATCAATTACAGTGTCAAGTCAATTTATTTGTGAAGCGCGTTTAACAATAGACATCGTCACAAAGCAGCTTTACAGAGTTTAGGACCACCAGACCAAGAACCAAAAAAAAAAACCCTGTTGAGCAAGCCAAGGGCGACTATGGCATGGAAAACTCCCTATAATTACAGGAAGAAACCTTGTAGGAACCAGACTCAGCAGGGGCCAAAATGTATAGTTCAACAACAACAACTAAAGTTACATACGACTAAAAGTTATACCTTGCAAAAACTGGATATATAGTAGCTCTTTAATAATCAGTCCAGTTTCGGAAATCCGAAATCCGTTGTGGGTTTCGGAAATTCTTTAAGTAATACGCCTGTCCCGTCTCATCTATCAGGAGCAGCAGTTGTTGGCATGTCAGTCGGGATGTTCAGCCTTCCATACAATGTTCACCATCCTCTGCACAGCACCATCAACAGGCAGAGGAGCTCATTCAGTGGCAGACTGCTGTCCCAGTCCTGCTCCACAGACAGACTCAGGAAGTCTTTTGTCC
>JAYDZF010000001.1:22183365-22193378 GCA_034509105.1 Microcambeva barbata
CTTACAGCCTTGAGTGACATCCAGTTCCTAATCCATAGGGTTCAATATGACGCTGGTCCACCCTTTGCTGCTAGAACAGCTTCAACTCTTCTGTGAAGGCTGTACACAAGGTTTAGGAATGTGTTTATGGGGATTTTTGACTATTCTTCCAAAAGCACATTTCTGAGGTCGCATACTGTTGTCTAATTCATCCCAAAGGTGTTCTATCGAGTTGAGGTCAGGCCAGTCAAGTTCATTAACACCAGACTGTTCCCACAAAGTTGGAAGCATGGAATTATCCAAAATCTCTTGGTATGCTAAAGCAGTCAGAGTTCCTTTCACTGGAACAAAGTGGCCAAGCCCAGCTCCTGAATAACAACCCCAATTATTGTTCACTGTGGAATATTTAGGAGCAAGGAAGTTTTGCGACTGGATTTGTTGCACAGGTGGTATTCTATTACAGTTCCACGCTGGAATTCACTGAACTCCTGAGAGGGACCAATTTTTCATAAATATTTGTAAAACAGTCTGCATGCCTAGGTGCTTCATTTTATACACCTGTGGCCATGGAAGTGATTGGGACACCTGATTCCGATAATTTGGATGGGCAAGCAAATACTTTTTGGCAATATAGTGTATATACAATTATTTAAAATTGTCTGAATGCAAGTAATGGCTTGATGGTAATATGAAAGATCTTAATAATACTTACAATCTTATGTGTTAGACACATAATAAACGTACATATGCCGGAAAAGAAACTGGTGTGGGGTACAACAAAATCTCCCGTTCATGTTTCAGTATGTGAAACGTGAAATATAGCGTACGCAATGTTTTTGTAATATGCGACTTTCGTAAATGAGACCCCAAGTCTTGGATATTTTGGCAGCCCAGAAGTACCCACTATTTCACATATTTCAGTTCCCATTTAACATCTGTAATTTATACACTTACCCACAGTACAGTTGTTATAATTCTTATGTACATTCCTAGACTGTAGCCATTAGCAGGAACGTAGCAAGCTCATTAGTTTCCACTCTACATAACTTACTGGGTGGCTAAGTGGATAAGCCTGTTGCCTCAAAGCAAGAGGGGCCTGGATTCGATCCCTAGGTTGTCCAGTTCAGGTCTTTTCTGTGCATAATTTCCCTCGGGGATCAATAAAGTATCTATCTACCTATCTGTTCTCCCCATGTCTTTGTGGGTTTACTCTGGGTGCTCCGGTTTCCTCCCTAAAACTTGCAAGTGAGCTGAACTGGAGATACAAATTTGTACATGACTGTATTTGATATAACCTTATGTATTGATGAACACAGCATAACTTACTTGTCTTTTATTCCGAAGTTTTTCTGTTCTTCTAAAGTATGAACAAAACATGTAAGAAACATCCGATTCCTGATGAGTGCAGAGAATGCCTGGCATCTTTCATCAATCTCTGTTTTCACTGCATCCTAAATTGCAACACACCAGAAACACAAGTAATGAAAATTAAATCATGAAACATTTGGTAAATGCAGAACACTTTAAGCTTAAAAAATAAGATATGACAATAAGCAGGTCATGTTATTTAATGAACAAAACCAAAATAATTAAACGCTCTAAATAAAACACTCTAAATAAAACAATGTTTACAATGTCCATTAAATGCTTCTATGGCTTTGCTTTGTAAATACAAAGTGCAGAAGTCAAATTGTCTGGTAGAAACACGACATACAGCGAATAGTAGTGACAAAATCTTGCAATGGACCAGTAAAGTTCTTGTGTAAGGACTATTTCAAGGTTTCAAGATCTAGACCACTGCCACTCTGAAGCACTCTGAAGCAACTATAAAAATTAAAAGATGTATTATAATAAATGATCTCTTACTTATAAATAGTCCAACTTGTTAACAACTTGTTATCATCTTGTTAACAATGATAACAAAATATATTATGGCTACATGATTTGATTATATTAATCATACCTTGGTCATAACCTCTGAAAATGCATGTTGGGTTTTACGGCTTGGCCAAAAAAGATTGCACACTGTAATATTTCATTGGATTACCTTTAGCTTTGATTGCGGCATGAATTCACCCATCATTGCCACAAGGATATACAATGTCCCAACATGTATGAAAATAATGTCTCATTCTCCCTGAACCTCCTCTTTCCCAATTTGTGAAAATATGCCAATTCCATCAGGGAAGAAAAAATCCATTGATGGAATAACCTGGTCATTTAGTGTATTAAAGTAGTCAGCTGACCTCATTCTTTGAGCACATGACGTAACTGCACCTAGACCTGACCAACTGCACCAACCCCAGATCAAAGTACTGCCACCACAGGTTTGTACAATAAGCACTATGCATGATGTGTCACCTCAGGCACCTCTCTTCTTTCCCTGAGTTCTACAATTCTTTTTCTATGATTTGATTTCACCAAATGTTGAAGTGATTGCCGATCATGATAGTTCAAGATTTTACTGGTTTCAGCAATCTCCTTAGATGATTTCTCTGCTTAATGCAAGCCAATAATTTCACCCTTCATAAATATATTAAAAAATTTTCCAAGACCACAAGATGTGAGTTAAATGACTAGCCAGCTGAAACCATCACCCATGCAGCAATTATTCAATGTTAGGTTCTTACATATTTGCTGGTGACCTTTATGGCCAGACAATGTCTCACAAAATAATTAAAAACAAAATAGGATGATTCTGTAATATATCTACCATGATGGTTCATTTTAATTGTTAATTGTGAGCTAAACATTTTACCTGCCCAATGTCTTTGATTATAGAACTTGCTAATGGCCCACCCTAAGGAAAAGACAGTTTGGTTTATTAAAACACTGAAGAAAGCACACACAAGCTATTATGCATTTCACATATATGTATTACCAACAAGCTATTTAAATTTTACAAACCTCAGGAAAGAATATTTTCATTGAAAAATGCATATAATCAAGATATGGTATAGCTCCAATATTTTCAACGAGATCTGACTTTTCTGTCTGCAAATCAACAAAACCTGTGCACAACAGAATTTCAAAAGTGTGAGTGCTAGATAACACTTTAAAAATCTATTTATAATCAATTTATATAAAACATGTATTACTTACTTCAATTGTATATACACAATGACCAACCGCTTTATTAGACCTTTACTTTCAGTCCATTCAACTGCCTTTAATGTATCACATTAGCTAACAGTTGCAAAATGTGGCCATACAATGGAAGCAAAATAACCATTGGTCCTTACACCAGTGAGTCTGTGATATCCTTAGAACTGTAGATAGTTAACATGGCAGTAACATAGTAATGTATGTTATTCTAATACTAGGGTGACAAAGTATACCTTGCAGCAGCAGACAGTGACTGGTAAATATTAGTAAAGTGAAATAAATAAATATTGCTGTTTAATGACTGACCTTGTCTAATCTCGCTTCTGATGTCAGACTCAAGCAGCTCCAGACGTTCATTTATTTGTTCACTCATCTGCCATTGACTTCTGCGATAGACAAAAACTCCAACTAGCCAAAGACACATAGAAAAAAGCAAGAAAACTCATCAACTATTTACAATGATTTTAAGAATCATACTTAAAATCACAAAGAAACATGCCAATACTTACCAATCACACCAAAAAGAATCAAAATGATTAATGCAACAAGTGTAAACAAATATGTCATATTCTGGGGTCTGTTGAGCACTATAGTGAAATTTCCAAGCTCAATCTAGAAAAAGGATAAAGATATTGCATTATTAGTTTATGATAACTTTTGATTATTAGTTTATGATTTTCTTTTCTAGCTGAATGTTCACTACCCAATTGCACACATGAAGGTAAAAAATCATTATTTTTATTAAGGCTTTATATTCTTAACCCCAACCACCACTGACATTGTTTTTAGATAATGCCTGTAAAATGAAGATATAAAATATTTATGCATAAAAGATAAGGCAAGTCAAAGCAGCTTTACAGAGTTTAGGACAACAAGAACCAAAAAAAGCAAGTCATTTGACATTCATCATTATGTAACTGACCACTAGCAAACAAAACTACTTCACAATAGGGAGCTCACAGAATACTTTACATAAAATCCTCTTTTGCAGTATTTTGTTGAGGACCTTATTATCAAAATAAGTAAACAAATGCTACATTTCTGAGAGGAAGTTAGAGACATGGACTTTAATAAGTGGTGCTCAGGTGACACAGGAATCTATTAATCTAATTCACCATTTATAATTTATTTCTGATAATGCTTTAGTTATTGTGAGTGTCACACACCAGCATACTGAGTAGCTGGTTTATTTTTTGGGCAAAAATCATTCTGTTTCAGCTGTTTAGATAAGATATTTTATATTTATTGTATTATTTATCTATATGCATTTAGCATTGTTCTGCCTTGGTTAAGAATCCTGTCTTAATGTGTAGCAGGTACAAGTTTGCTCCAGGTGCCTTTGTAGTCATGCAGATTTCAGATTTGTCCCTTACCAAAGTTGCCTTCAGACATCGACATTTACTATGTTAAATTTACATAGTTAAAAAACATTGCCATGCACATTTTAGGGGTTATCCTAATCTGGCTGACTGGTTTAAAAGTGCAAAGAATGACAAATAAAAAATAACTGATCAATATTAATATTTAGCCTCAAGGTTTGTTAAACAAAGAAATTAAACAATGTTGTAATATAATCATTACATTTTATATAACATCATATAGTAGCTCCACAAGATACCATTACACTTTATAATTAAGCTAAAGCAGTTTGATATGCCATACCTTCAGTGAGTCCACCTCAACTGCACTTTCATTTGATGAAATTGTACATACAATTGCACTGGACTTAACTTCTTTTATCTTACAATGAAAATACTTTTTGTCCTTTTGTATTCCCGTAACATTTAGCTCATCTTCACGAATTTTCAACTTGTCTTCCTTTTTCTATTGTAATGGAGAAAAAGAAAATAAATGTTTTTTAAAAAGTTTTTGCCCTTTTACACGTTCAGATTACAGTTTCAGATTATAAAACAAATTTGAATATCAGACAAAGACAATTTAATTGAATACAAAATGCAGTATTTCAATTATGATTTAATTTATTTGATTTCTTTGATTGATTTATTAAGGGGAAAAAGCTATCGAAACCAACCTGACCCTATGTAAAAAAAAGTAATTTTCCCTAAGCCTAATAACTACTACTTGTGCCATGCTTGGCAGCAACAATTGCAATCAAGCTTCAGCGATAACTGGCAATGC
Source organism: Microcambeva barbata (assembly GCA_034509105.1). Lineage (NCBI taxonomy): Eukaryota > Metazoa > Chordata > Actinopteri > Siluriformes > Trichomycteridae > Microcambeva > Microcambeva barbata. Next base: position 22,188,589 of record JAYDZF010000001.1, read on the forward strand.
ATCTTTTACATCTCTGCGGATTAATTTTGTCTTAATTGCAGAATTGTTACGGTTTGTGGGTGCAGAGAGACAGAACGTGGATGAACCCAGACTTTGCACACACACTCACGACACGGAGACAGGGGTGACGAAAACGAATGACATTTATTTACTAAACAAAACTAATACACTAACGAAAACCCGAATGACGATGACGTCAACCGCATGGCAGCCTACAGGCTCACCTTTTTTGCCACATGGTAGAGCTTTGTTTGTGATACTTGCTTGTTTCTGTTCCCTAGTGCTTTTGTTTAGAATGCTGGCCAGTGCCTTTTACATGGTTTTCCCCTTTTTGGTCTATGACTAGTTTGTGAAAACTAAAATTCCACCATGTAGGTATTACGGGTGTTGGTCATAAAATTAAAATATAATGAAAAAGATGATTTATTTCAGTAATTCCATTCAAAAAGTGAAACTTTATGTTTCTTAAACACTAAATTTACTATATTTTATTCAAAAGTAGATTTTAGATACATTACATGAGCATACGAATACCCTATCATTAATGTATACCTTACATTACAATGGGTAATAAAGAAGTTGGACAAGTAAAGTTCAACATACAACCAATAACAATTATTGTGCCGATATAGCTTTAATGTCTCTGTTTAAATTTCACAACTCTTAAATAGATGTGGCTAAAATTTCAATACAAATTATTTTGGCATACTAGACCATGATGTGTAGTAAACTAATGAATAAACAAGCATATTTCTATAATATATGTAACAAAATGTAGGCAGTAATTCAGGCAAAACAAAACATCTTATTTTTAAACCACCCAAATGAACACCACATCCTTACACAGTCATTTATTTAAGAAGTTAGGAGCAATCTACATGGGAAGGATACATTTTAATAGATTTTGACCTAATCAGGATCTGAACCAAGGTCCCCAAAAGCCTGGAGATGCACCACCCAGTGGCTGAATGAAAGATCCAACAGTCTGTCTGGATCCCAGAAACTCACACAGCTTTTATGCACACACACTGATTGCAAGCAAACAGGTTACTGTAACGGTACCGACCACACCGTCGAACCACAGTTCGGCTTCCGGCGTGGTTGGCTTTACAGATCACCTCCCCTGAAGGGCTTATGTGGCGTGCAGCCTTAATTGGGCTGAGTGCATGCACCTGGTGTTCCCCTATAAAGCCGGGTGCAGCACTCAGTTCCGCGCCACCACATTGATTGCACGTATACCGAGCGAACGCACGCTTCCATCGTGCGGGTGCCCTGGTCGTTGTGCAGCGTAGGGACAGACTGGTATCCCCCGGGCCCAACGGGGCTTGGGGGCGTACAATCGTAAGGTCAAAGGTCCGCGGCACCACTGGAGGTTAGGGAAAGACACGGGACAGCAGTCGTTGTCCAAGGACAGCAAAGAATGGCTGCACCGTTCGTCGCACCCACCTCAGTGGATGCCGGGATCTTCGACAGCTGAATCCGTATGAGCCAGTCTTCCCTTGGCAGTTCTGGCTCCCTCTGTAGGCCACGGTGGGTAGGTATACCTCCGGGCTGCTCTTGGAGTGGGGTCGGAGCCGCCGCCAGCGATCGGGGCATCGCTCGTATTTTGTCTTTTATTTATGTAACTTTTTGGTGTTTCGTTATTTCTGTTCTTTTATGTTTACAGGAGCGAGCCCCCCCAGCCCGGGGCATCGGCGAAGCCAACACCATCGGCTCGAATACACCATCGGCGCCGCAGACTTCCGGGTGTATGCAGTAAGTGAGATCGCGCATGACGCTACCTCGCCGGGAGAAAGCTCGCCTCCTGCGGCGGTTCAGCTACCACGAGGGCTGATTTTTAGTTTCTTTTGTTTTCTTTTAAGCATTTATACCACCGTCCTTATTTACTTATAATAAAAAACTCGTGTCTGATTCTGCACATTTGCGTCTCACATTTTATTATTTATTTTGTGTTCCACCACCGTGATAGTTACAGGTGAGGATGTTACCTTTAGTAGCCATTCAAACCCATTTGTGCTTACTTCTGTGCATGTTATCAGGCCAAACTCACCAGGGTATGTGAACTTTTGATCAGGGTCATTATGATTTAAAAAGAGAAAACAGTGACAATAAATGGCTTCACCCAACCACTAACCATGAGTGGAAAAAAAGTTTGTGTGTTATCATTCATATTCTCTGGAAAAAAAAACAGAAAGCAAAAATTCTGCCGGGGTATGTAAACTTTTGAGCACAACTGTACATTACTGGAAAAATATCTATGTTCTTGAATTTTGTAATAAAAAATTAAGCTTTACCTGTATGTTGACTTGCACAATGTTGTGTAATTTAGAGGTGTCAAAGCTGGTGAATTCTGGTTCTGGGTGGTAGTAAAGATTACCAGCACAGACTACTGGTGTCGAGTTTGCCACTTGAAAAGCAATGCTGAATGGCCCAGCATCTTTGTGTTCTTTTGGTTTATGAGTGTAAAACCAAAATTTCTTTAAGAAAATAAAATATATTTCAGGTTTTATTAACACATAATAAATGCAGAAACAAAAGAAAATAAACAGTTTGCACTATTAGCACAATGTATTTACATAGCCAATTTCACATTTTTTCACCAGTTCACATATAGGACCTATTATGGAAAAGTGTGTATGTACTTTTTCAGATTCCCAGTCATCAACACTGCAAGCACGTATTTAATTTTTACCTTAGTGTATTTAAGATTTTGGTCCCCAACATTTTAAATCTCTCACTTAACCACACCTTTCTTTACACTGTCACTGTCACACTTGTTTGGGTTAGGTGTAATCATTGACTTAGTTTAAAACACATTTTTTTTCTTTTTGAGATTTAGATTACTGATTACTCTGAGGCTCTGAGGAAGCCAGTTAATCCATAAATCGTGTTTTTAGAGATAGTGTTAAGTGTATTTGTTCCTCAAAGTTTACAGATTTACTTTATTTTTTTTTGGGCGGGTATTTTTGGTCTAATGCATAAATAAATCTAATGCATAAATGCAATAGTTCATCTAACCCATTATCGTAGTTTATAAAGAGAAAGAGAAATCAGACAGTACACAAAAATTATCTACAATTGTTCAATAATAACAAAACAAGACCAAGTAGTTCACAAGATAAAAGAGATAAAAACCCAAGGGACCTATGCTAAGCTACATGCTACAACTAACACACAAGAACTAAGCTAAATCTAATCTACACACAAAGAAACCTGAAAAAAACTTATTATTATTATTATTATTATATTATAGTCTCTGCAAAGAATAATAAAACTAATTAAAATACACTACAACTGACTAACAAGCTGGTAGGGGGTCAAATACATACATAACTGAACTGGACATGTCAGTTTTCACTTATAAAACAGTGTTGAAGTTCTCTGCAACATCCTTTGTATGTACACTTTTATATTTCATACCGTGACATCATTGTTTAGGGCGATTCCTTCATTAGATGGACGAATAATAACAGCATCCACAAATTCTAGATTGTTTCCTTCCACAAAGATTTTTCTAAGGCCACTAAAAGAAAATATTATACACAAGTTAAGACAAAGAATGTCAGTATTGCTGGCATGGATATTAAGGGGGTGGGTGCTTAGCTGAAGTATAATAACAATAATAGTCTAAAATTGATTATTTATTCATTAAAAACACTGATACTGTCTATTCTACTTCACTGGCAATTAAGCATTAGTTAACATATAATAAGAGAAGTGAAACTACTGTTTACAGGAAGTGACACTTTCTTCATCTTCAAACCTACCACATAACAGCAGAGACTAAAGTAACCTTCCTCATGCCCTATTTTTTCTGTGGTGCTTCATTGTGTTGCAACTTAGCAAATGCAATCTAAATTGCTTGCTTTACAAATGTCAATAAGGAGCTCAAGCAAACTGTAAATGTATGACAAAAAGCTTCTACAAAAAAACTAAGCCCCAATTCTAAATTAGAATTGTCCGAATGTTGAAAAAATTTAAATACGTGTTAGTGTTTTGTTTTGATAAATTATCTGAAATATACACATTAATGTTTCAGTGGTTTGAAAATGGCATGTAATTGTAATCATGTTTCAAAGTGGCAATTGTCCAGAATTTACAATTTTAGCTGCTTATTACATTGTATATCATTTCCAATCCAGGCAATTGTTTTAATGTTATGGCTTATAGTTAAACATACATTATTGTGTATTGTGTATGTACATTATTTCGTTCTGGATTTGCCTAAGTATGTTATGACTTTGTCTGTGCTTTACCTGGTCCAGGTGACATTAGGTGACCAATTTCTACAGGTGGGCAGTGATCTAAATGTTAAAGTGGCATTGCTATAACAATGTCCATCCACTGCTACCAAACACAAAATTACTGTTTCTTTATTTCCACTAGGAATATCAAACACCAGAATGCTATTAGAGCGCTGTAACACTGGAACCCTGGAATAAAAAAACAGATTAACATCTAATACCCATACAATTAAACACACTCATAAAGTCGAGAACACTTACTCCTTACTGCACTTTGTGAAGGACTGGATGCGAATTCTTTCAACCAATTCTAGATTTTGTCCATTTATTTTTGCATGTTTTTTGCCGAGAAATGAGACTTCATTAGGCTTCAGTGAGTAGATAACTGGCTAATAAAGACAAAAAATGTTATCTATCATGCACCATGTTACTAGCTATTTTATATGCATTCTTGACAAAGATGGTCTAAAACAGGGATGGGCAACTGGCGGCCCGGGGGCCGCACACGGCCCTCGTCATCACTCAGTGCGGCCCGCGAATAGATCA
>JAYDZF010000001.1:22193635-22205881 GCA_034509105.1 Microcambeva barbata
TGCGAGGTCATGTGGCCCTCCAATGGTCATGCTGAAAAAAATGTGGCCCTCTCCATCATGGAAGTTGCCCATCCCTGGTCTAAAATATATCTGAAGATATATTATACAAATACAAATTATACAAACAGCAAATATTTATAAATCGAGTCTTTATTGGCCAGTTTAGGAATTGCCAATTAATACTTATGGGTACAGTACTTTTGTATTACAGACATCAACCCATGTTTTACAAAGGCAGTGTAACACATATCCAAGTGACCCATGGAACGTGCACTAATGCCCTATCATTCTTTGCACTTTTCACTGATAATGTTATGGTCTCCTGGAATGATCGCCATCTTGGGCAAAGCTTGACCTTCTGGATCACCTAATATGAGCATGTATGTATGGCCATAGTAAATGTGATTGATTCAATTTGGTATGAAACCTGATAAACAGAGGGTTAGTTAATTTCACATTTCCTTGTAATAATATTAATCTAAGACATTGCTAAATAATAGAACCCTCTCTTACCATGTTCTTATTCTCAAGAGGTATTTCTCCACATATATTCTGCAAAGGGATGAAAAGAGGATTCCTTTGAATTTGATTATCATAAAATCAATGTATTACTTGCTGAAGAAAACTATATTGTAATACCACTCTCAGCTTTTTATGACTAAACAGCTTCAAGTAAAAGTAGGATGTTTATTCTTATCATTTATTAAGGGAGTCAGGTGTGAAAATTGATGCATAAATTAGAACAGACACAGCTACATAATAATACTAGGTATTGTTTAAATTTAAATATTATCTACGTTTTAATTATCTAAACATAGAGTGGATTTTAATAAACCCTAATTTGTGCCATGTCTAACCTGTCTGCTTAATGTACATTCACTTAAAATAAATAAATGAATAAATAAAATGGACACTGCTAATTTACACATATTGCTCAAATTCCACATATGAAATTGAGATTTGGGCTTTGTTAAAGCACCGACATCAATTAATGGAACACAAATGTCCTTTTGTTGGTTTTGTTTTTACTGCCTGTGTGTTTTTTAGTTATTTGTTCCCTTGGAAGCTTACTAACATTCATTTTCAGAGAAGACGGTTTTATCTTTAACTGCTTTATTAACTGATCAGTGTGATCAGGATGCTTGTAAGAATCGGGGGAAACACACACAGAGTAATGAAAGAAGGCTACACTCAAGTGCACTTTCTAATCTAAATGCATAAAATAGGCTCTTCACAACAGAACAAGGAGATTCTCTTACGTACTGGTTAAGTTACATCGATGTGCAAAACGATATACTGTATAGTATACAGGTATAAGCTCCAACTCCCGCCTCCATTCCAGGATCAGCCACTGAATGGTTAGTAAGACAGCTGCCAATCGATAATCGATTCTACTGTGCAGGCCCTAAACACTACAGTAGAGACTGAAAATTTGTTTTTGGTGGCACATGTGGGGTTTAAATGATTGAAAAAAAGACATTTCTAACCATTTGCAAGGCGTCCATTATTTGAGTTTTTTCAGGATTACGACTGAATGTAATTTATTGTAACAACAGAGCAAGAATGACCTAATACTTTCAAATACATACTGTGACTTTATTCAGCTTGTGTTATGTCAACTATTGATAGGCACTACAGTGATTACAAAGATGTAAAAAGATAATAAAATACACAACATTGTTGCAGAAAAGATTATTGTAACAATTAACTTTTTGCAGCACTGTTACAATCTCACCTGCTTTTGAATGTTTGGTTTAAAGACAGCAGACCAGGAGCATGTCTGGTTACTGGTTAACCACTGACACCCAGCTGAAACACAAGCTGCACACCTACATATAAATGACACAAAGATGAACAGTATGAACATTAGAGGCAGAAATACAAATATAATGATCAGATTGGTGCATGGTGTGGCCAGCATTACAGATTGCATCTCTATTGAGTTTAGATGTACTAAGCTCATGTGTAAAGTCAAGTCAAGGCAATTTATTTGAATAGAGCTTTTTACAATAGACATTGTCACAAAGCAGCTTTACAGAATTTAGGACCACCAGACCAAAAAAAAACCCTGTTGAGCAAGACAGTGGGCGACTGTGGCAAGGAAAAACTCCCTAAAATTACAGGAAGAAACCTTGGAGGAACCAGGCTCGGCAGGGGCCCATCCTTCATGGGTGGACTGAAGAATATTATACACACCAAGATTTATAGTTCAACAAAAACTAAAATGACAAAAGACTAAAAGTTATAACTTGCAAAAACAGCAAAAATAGGAGCTCTGTCCAGTTTTCTTAAATAGTCCGTTGTTGGTTTCAGAAGTTCTTTGAGCAACATGCCTGGCTCCGTCTCATCTATCAGGAGCAGCAGTTGTTGGCCAGAAGCAAACAAGTAGCGGCAAGAATCCGACAAACATGAGAGCATCAGACCGTCCAGACCCCAGGCACCAGCACTGGAGCCACACACCCCTAGTTTGCAGGCTTAATCAAAAGCCTGAGTCAATAAATATGTTTTTAACCTAGACTTAAATATTGAGACTGTGTCAGAACCCCGAACAGAGGCTGGAAGTTTATTTCAAAGTTGGGGAGCTTTGTAAGAAAATGCTCTTCCACCTGCAGTGATCTTTTTGATTCTAGGAACTATAAGTAGCCCTGCATCTTGTGAATGAAGTGAGTGTGCTGGATTGTAGTGCTCAATAAGCTCACTCAGATACTGAGGAGCAAGACCATTTAGCCAGCGTATCGATGATAGAACAGGGGTAACATGATCAAACTTTTTAGTTCTAGTTAGCACTCGTGCTGCTGCATTTTGAACCAACTGAAGCTTTTTCATGGATCTACCACAGCAACCAGTTAGAACAGAATTACAATAATCTAATCAAGATGTCATAAATGCATTGATCAGTTTTTCAGCATCATTCCCAGAGAGTATATTCCTTATTTTAGAGATACTACGTAGATGAAAGAAAGCAACTCTAGTAATATTATTAATGTGAGTATCAAAAGAGAGATCGGAATCTATTGTCACACCTAATTTTTTTACACCTGAGCTGGGAGTTACCGAGACTGTGTTCAGGTTTAACACCAGGTTAGACAACTTTTCTCTTGCTATATTAGGTCCCACAAGTAATACCTCTGTTTTGTCTGAATAAGTAGAAGAAAGTTACAGGACATCCAGTTTTTTTATATCATTTACACAATCTTCAAGCTAACTGATTGTGTTTGTGTCGTTAGATTTGGCTGATATATACAGCTGTGTGTCATCAGCATAACAGTGAAAATTAATGCTGTGTTTACAAATAATTTCTCCTAAAGGAAGCATGTAGAGTGTAAATAAGAGAGGTCCCAAAACTGACCCCTGTGAAACACCATATTTCACATTTGTAGTTTCTGAGCATGTATTATTAACATGGACAAATTGAGAGTGGTCTGTTAAATAAGAAATGAACCAAGAAAGAGCAAGTCCTAAGGCCTATTATATTTTCTAGTCTATCAAGTAAAATTTTATGATCAAAAGTGTAAAATGCTGCACTAAGATCTAGTAAAACAAGAAAAGAAACACCCATCATCATTGGACATTAATAAGTCATTTAAAACCCTTATTAAGGCTGTTTCAGTACTGTGGTTGGGTCTAAATCCTGACTGAAACACTGTTTTCATTTAAATCAGAACATAGCTGTTTGGAAACTACTTTTTCTAGAATCTTGGAGACAAATCTAAGGTTTGAAATTGGTCTATAATTAGACTGAATGTGTGGATCAAGATTAGGTTTCTTAATCAAAGGTTTGATAACAGCACATTTGAACAATTTGTGTACATAAGCAATGTGAAGTGATGCATTCATTAAAGTAAGTAAAGGCTCTATATAATGTCTGGAAGTAAATCTTCAAGTAAACGAGTTGGAACTGGGTCAAGTAGACATGACGATGACTTTGATAATCTAATTAGTGCAGATAATTCATCTTGAGAAATCGGATTAAAAGAATTTAGTTGAATTACCTTGTTAGATAAGTCATTATCACTCAAACTGAATTTATGGTCAACATTGGAAAGTGACACACTGTGACTTTGGTTTCCGTTTCACCAGCATTTTTTGTTAGTTTGGACACTGTCTCGAAAAGGGATTTAGGATTATTTATATTTCTCTCTATTAAGGAAGAAAAATATGTTTTTGCTTTCAAAAGTGCATTTTTATACTCAGCGCCAGACACAGCTCTATTTATACCACGTGCAGCCAGAGGGCTGTGCCACACCTTTGCATGGCCCTCACCGGTTCAAATCCCAGCTAATCTTTAGGATCCCCTTTCGCCAACCCACAAACCCCAGCAACCATGTGACATTGGCCTTTTGTTTGTGCATAGACTGCATTATTTACTTCTATTAATAAATACATTATTTTTGTTTTCCTAATCTGCCTGTTTCTGTCCTCTCTAACCCAAAAGTAAAACATTTGTACTTTCTTTGGTGTTTTATTATAGGTTTGTGTGTGTGTAAATTTAATTTTCTGCTACTTAAATGTTGACATATTGAGCAAGGAATATGAGGGGGGAAACTCATTTTACCATATATGACAAATACTTTCTTTTTCTTAGGTCTTAATAAAGCAATGCAAGCGCTCGACTTCAGATTTCAAATAGATTTAGATTAGATTTCAAATAGCAGTATTTAAAAATAAATATTTTAAAATTAAGTAAGTAAAATCATGAGGTACAAAGAAAAGAATCTTCTTACCGTGCATAAGGTGATGATGCATCTATATTTGAGCAGTTTCTCAGTGAAAATTTCTCTAGTAGTGTTTGCTCTCCAATACGAACATTCACTATGACTTCCTTTTCTAGATACACAAATGTACAAATATACAATTGTGTCTATGTGATCAGATACAGAGAAAATTAAAATATATATATATATATATTTTTGAGAGTAACAAATTACAGATATACAGGTTCTAATCATAAAATTAGAATATTGTGATCCATTCAAAAAGGGAAACTTGTATATTCTATTCATTCATTACACACAGACTGATACATTTCAATGATTTATTTATTTAAATTTGAATCCTTATAACTGACAATTAATGAATCTCAAATTCAGTACCTGTTTAAAAGGTTTAATGTTGAAGACACCTGGTGCAACGCTAAATCAGCTAATAACTCAACTCAACTAAATCAGCTAAATAACTACCAGGAGGTTTTAGAGAACTTCATGCTTCCTGCTGCTGACCACCTTTATGGAGATACAGATTTCATTTTCCAACGGGACTTGGCACATGCACACAGTGCCAAAGATTTAAGAATCTTGTTTAAGCACCCTAGTATCCCTGTTCTTAATTGGCCAGCAAACTCTCTTTATCTTAACCCCATAGAAAATATATGGGGTATTGTGACAAGGAAGATGTGCTACACCGGAACCAGCAATTCAGAAGAGCTGAAGGCCACGATCAGAGCACCCTGGGCTCTCATAACACCTTAGCAGTGCCACAGACTGATCAACTCCATGCCACTACTCATTGCTGCAGTAATGCAGGCCAAAGGAGACCCAACTTTATGTAGAGTGCTGCACATGCTGACACTCTTCATGTTCATACTTTTCAGTTGGCCAACATTTGTAAAAATTCTTTTGGTCTTATGTATTGGTCTTATGTTCTAATTTCCTGAGATACTAAATTTGGGATTTACATTAGTTGTCAGTTATAATCATCATAAATATAAATAAATAATAAACTTTATAAATACATCAGTCTGTGTGTAGCAATGAATATAATATAGAAGTTTCACTTTTTGAACTTTTTCTAATTTTATGACCATCACCTGTATAAACTTTCCTGGATTACCCACGTAGACTTGAATAGAGATTTGTCAATGTGGCACAGCTGATGGGCCAACAGAGCTTGTGTTCTGGGGCGTTGTGGTTGACTAGAAAAACCCTGGTCTAAATATACTGACACCATCACATAGCACCAGCATGCAAGCATACATACTATACTCTAAGTTTTATTTTATTTATTTTAAAATGCTAAGTGTGAAGATGCTAATCACAGTTTAATAGTGGTAGGCAAGGCAATTAATTTACATCGAAATATCTAGTGGACACAGCATCCACATAAATTGTACGAAGTGTGACTTAAAAACAATCTCATAAAATACATTTCATTTTTATTCACACTAACAAATTAAAAAATACTGACCACCAAGGAATGGTTGCTTGCTGGAGAAACTGCAGTTGCAATAGGGGAAGTCTGATGTTGCATTACACAGGATGTTACTTCCAGTCTCAAATGTGCAAGTTAATGAATATGTTTGTGTGCTGTTTAGTTTAAAATGAACATTCAGATTGACCTGAAAGAGCATAATAATCCGTAATCAGTGGGTACCAAATATACAAATTATCAAAGTGATAAAAAAGACAGTAAAACAAAGTCTTAACTCATTAAAGTATTTTGAGTCTTGTAAATTAGGACAAACACAAACAGAATTAACAAAAACAATTCTGTGCTAAACATTGTTAAACAAGTGATTTGAATAATATGGTTGTATTGTGTAGCTCTATGCTGTATACCTGTTCAGAGCCCTCAGACACTTCGAAAGAGAGCAGCTCTTGATTAAAATGACTAGAAATGAAGAGCCAAGATGAATCTGGACACTCTTTTTGAGTTGAGCAACTGTAAGAGCAAAATAAGAAAATGAATAATTATATGTTTTATTACATGGCATACCTGGTAATCTTTAAAACACATGCATAAAAAAACGTATGACAGTACTCTTTACAGGGAATTATGAAGTAAAATTGGAACCTTTTTATTATGTAGTAAACAATCTGTGATATGTTAATTATCTAAAACCTTTATTTCACTGACAAATAATGTTTGAGGAATGATATATTTCCCCTTCTGTTGCAAGTTCTCCTACTTAGAAAGATGAGAGGTACACTGCAACTATGAGAGACAAAATGAGGAAAAATAATCCAGGAAATCATTGTAGGATTTTTAAAGAATTTATTTGTAAATAAAGTAAAATAAGTTTTTGCTCAATAACAAAAGTTGAACTCAATACTAAAAAAAACCCTTTGTTGGCAATGACAGAGGTCAAACGTTTCTTGTTAGCCTTCACAAGGTTTGCACACACAGTAGCTGGTATTTGGGCCCATTCCTCCATGCAGATCTTCTCTAGAGCATTGATGTTTTGGGGCTGTCGTGGGGCAACACAGACTTTCAATTCCCTCTACAAATTTTCTATGTGGTTAAGGTCATTTTCTTCCTGGTGTCCTTCAACAGCTCTTTGGTCTTGGCCATGGTTGAGTTTGGAGTTTGACTGTTTGAGGCTAGGGACAGGTGTCTTTTATACAGATAACGAGGTAAAAAAAGGTGCCATTAATACAGGTAATCAATGGAGGACAGAAGATCTTCTTAAAGAAAAAGTCTGTGAGAGCCAGAAATCTTGCTTGTTTGTGGGCGATCAAATTCTTACTGTGCACCATAATTTACAAATACATTCTTTTTAAAATTCTACAATGTGATTTCCTGGATTTTTCCACTCATTTTGTCTATCATAGTTGATGTGTGCCTATGATGAAAATGACAGACCTCTCTCATCTTATCAAGTAGAAGAACTAGCACAACCAGTGGCTGACTAAATACTTTTTTTTTAACCTGCATACTGATCCCAGATTCTAAACAAGCAGAGATACATTAAGAAAAAACCATTGTACAGTACAACTGTATGTGTATTTAAGAAGAAATAAAGATTATCTTAATATCTACTATATCAGATGACATGGTAACATTTCTGCATAGAACTGACTGGCTTAAAGAACGCACTCATTTAACAGTGGTTTAGTGGTTTGTTGACTACACAGAGATTTTTTACATGAGTAAACGTCTTAGTTCCATTTTGATTCTTTTCACAATATATTTTTTCATGTTGTAAAATGTAATAAAATGAAGAATATATTTGTAATTTAAATATACATTTTTATATTTTTAGAAACTAATTGGGACTAATGGAAACTACCTGCTCTGTCAAATCTGCAGAAAAAGAAGTTATTGTTTTTTAATCTGACATCACAAGTTCTTCTGACATCACAAAAAAGTTATTACCAAATGTGTACTAAAATGTAGACTTTTAGAAGTACAAAAGTACAAAGACTTGAGTATAATACTAAGTGCAAAATTTTGTTCTCATATACAGTTTACAGGATCATGCCTGTCTGCCATTCTATTTTGTGGGAAAGAATGACATGATGCTTTTTTCTGTTATCTACGCCACAGTCAACATAATTTCCTTCATGAAAGAGAACGAGTAATCAACAGATTCTTCCTTACAATGCTTTAGCTGTTTTCTTAAATTATTTCCACTAGCACAGATGCCCAGCACACTTTGTCTTGTGAAGCAGGTTGGCACTGCCAATTAAAGTTTTTAAAAATATGTTTTGATAATTTTACAGTACACAAACTGTACACAAACTACCATTGTAAAACCAAAAACCTATTACACCGCTTATTTCATGTAGTGTGACATGTATTTAAATGAATATGCAACGTTGCTCAGACTATTAAATTTATTTACCTGTTAGATTTTACACACCAGCCACAAAATGGGTCCCCACTGGCAATGCAGTCTCTCAAATTGCATTCAGTAGCACACTGGGTCACTGCGACCATTCTTATCTTAAAAAAAGACACAATTTTTACTTCTGATTACATTGATTTTTATTTTTATGTTATGCAAATAAAGTTATAGTAAATTATTTAAACTATAAATTTAAGTACATTTTTAATAATACATTTATAATAAGTAAGTGTAACATATTATGAGGGCAATGATAGACCAAATGTATGGACACACATGCAGAGATGCAACAAAACAGTGCTTATTAATTATAAATGGCAATAAACAATAAAGTCAAAAACAACTAAACCAGACAAACTAACAATGTAGGTAAAAACTAAAGGCAAACAAATGCTGAACAAGACATAATAATGCAAACAAAGGCTCATCAAACAAACAGGCTAACGCTAAACAAAATAAGGCAAAGCCAATACAGAACTAACCAAATATGGATGAATAGACCGGCAAGCAGACAAATGGACTGACAGATCAATGTACACCAAGGAGGTTAGGCAGACAAGTAGGTTAGCAGGCAGGCAGGCAGACAGACAGAGTCACTAGCAAATGGGCAAAGTTGAGACCAACAGAGTAACAATCAATAATAAGGAGCAGCTGTAGTCTTGTGGTGACCAATTAGGAGGGGCACATTTCTCTGCACACTCTGCTGAATAGATAAGTGGGCATGACATTCACCATGTCCTACAAATATTTTTTTTTAATTTAATTATCATTATTATTCGGGGCTGTAATGTGCCTGGCCACCCAGAAAACTAGTCATGTAGTCTTCCCAACCCAGTATAAAACCTGACCAGACCAAGCATTTCAGTATCACAGTTTTCTACAAAAACACACTTGCCAGACAGGAACTGACATGTGTACAAAAGGATAACTGTGATATATAATACAAACTCCCATCGCAGGTGAAATTTTATGAGTTGCAGGTGATTGTCAATTATATAAATAACCCATCCATCATCTGTAGCCTCTTAACCACCTCCCTCAGTGTTAGCCAAAATAGTATTGCAAAATAGTAGAGACCAACACATACACACACACAACTTTCATAACTTTCATCTTTCATAATGTCGATGATCTACCTTCATCATGCATTACAGGAGTTTGTTTTTCTTAAAATAAATTTACCAAAATAATTTATTTGTTGCTTTGTAAACCATAGGAGCAAATGTCTAAGCACAATCATTTTATGACCCCATAAAATTTAACAAGGTTAAACCTGAAGCTTTCTGTATATACAGAATAGTTTATGTATTTTCATTACTTTCCCACAGCTTTATATGATTATGTGACTAACTTGATTTTGCAAAGCAATGTAGATGTATTTGTGGTTCATCGGATGAAAGTACATTCTTGGAAACACCATTCTGTCATCATCTGATTTGTACAGCACCGTTACACAGCCAGGACTGAAAGCCTCATCTAGCACAAGCTGGAATACAAACATGGATATCCATTAAGTATTTTACTTAGGAAAACTGGAAAAAAGAAAAACACATTTAGGTTCTATTTCACGAGTGCAACAGTGGTTTAAAATGAATAGCTTGATACTAAAATAAATACTTCAGTTGCAGTAGTTACCAGAAATCATGTAAAAAAGGAAATACTGGTAAAATGGGGAAGCCAACTGACTGATTCATTATTTCATTTACTTCCTGAATACAATACAAAATGCAAGAACATTTCTTGTTTATTCACAGTACAAATACGAAATAATCCAATTTATTATTTGGTTATAGTATTTATACTTAAATAATTATAGAGAATATATTAAAATGCATATAAAATGAATATATGCATTAAAGTGAATATAATAAAAATGCAGAAATGTATTACAACATTTTTGTCATTACGGATTTAACGATATTCAAAGGGGGAACAGAAAATTACAAACTTTCATCAGCTGGCCATTCGCTGTTCCAATGTAGAGCACAGTCCAAGATCCATTTTTTTCTGCTGCTACAGCTGTCAATGAATTGTGCTTGAACACTACAACATGTTCAGACATATTATTTTCTGCTTTTTGAGTCTGTAGAAACAAGATAATATGATGATTAGAATTTTTATCATAAGTGTATATATATATATATATATATATATATGTGTGTGTGTCTGTGTGTCTGTGTGTGTGTGCATAAATATACAGGGTGTGTGTCTGGGTAATATGCTTAGTGCATTCTGTTATGGGTTGCGGGTAAAAAGTGGGGAAGGAACCCAGAATGACACACACACACACGAAGGGTTATAAAGGGGGCTTTAATGAGTTAATAAGGGGAAAGGAAACGGACATGGCAGGCAGCGGAGGACTGTGACCAGGATCAGGCAGCGGGCGGCGTCTGACATCTACCCTAAGGCTCAGAGGACTGTGACCAGGATCGGGTGGCATCTGTCGTCCACCCTCAGACTCGAAGGACTTTGACCAGAATCAGGCTGTGGTGTGGGTGGCAGCTACCACTGACGTCAGACCGACAGGATACAGGGCGAGGGTAAGGGGGCCTAGCGAGACAACAGGACTGAGAACGAAACACAACTAAGGAACGTGCTAACTAAAATAACTCAAGGCAAAGGATAAGAACCGAGAAAACGCAGAAAAAGCGGAGAACGGAAAAACCTGGAGAGTCAACGACTGCGTCTCGCTACACAGCAAACAAAACACAAAACAACCAAACAAACATGAAAAACGTACTCACACCACATGCAACAAACGTTAATGCTCCCACGCCAGAGCAGCGCCAGAACGCTCGCTTTTAAAGCAATTGCTGATTAGCCTGACAGGAATCAGCTGGGCGCGATCAGCGCGAGCGTTGCCCCCGGCAATGCGACCAGTCACATGACCGATTTACTTATCTGGGAAGCGTTAATTGCTTCCCAGCCCTTAACAGAAACTGAAACACCTGGTTTTAGACCACAATAATTATTAATATGGGGTCCTTGGCAGTGACGCGCCCATCTAGGACAAGTATTGGGCCAAGGGAATGCCATGATATGGCAGCCCAAACTATCACTGATCCACCCCCATGCTTCACTCTGGGCATGCAACAGTTTGGGTGGTAAGCTTCTTTGGGGCTTCTCCACACCGTAACTCTCCCGGATGTAGGGAAAACAGTAAAGGTGGACTCATCAGAGAACAATACATGTTTCATATTGTCCACAGCCCAAGATTTGCGCTCCTTGCAACATTGAAACCAACGTTCTGGTGGATACAGGAGAGTTGAGGTGCACATTGAATTCTGCCGTGATTTGGACAGCCATATTTTTATGTTTTTTGGATACAATTCAGGTTAGCACCTGAACATCCCTTTCAGACAGTTTCCTCTTGCATCCACAGTTAATCCTGTTGGATCAGTGATGGTTTGGGCTGCCATGTCATGGCATTCCCTTGGCCCAATACTTGTGCTAGATGGGTGCATCATTGCCAAGGACTACCAAACCATTCTGGAGGACCATGTACATCCAATGGTTCAAACATTGTATCATGAAGGTGGTGCCATGTATCAGGATGACAATGCACCAATACACACAGCAAGACTAGTAAAAGATTGGTTTGATGATCATGAAAGTGAAGTTGAACATCTCCCATGGCCTGCACAGTCACCAGATCTAAATATTATTGAGCCACTTTGGGGTGT
>JAYDZF010000001.1:22227424-22240380 GCA_034509105.1 Microcambeva barbata
CCATTTCCTATGGATATTCCAAATAAACTGAATAACAGTCTCTTTTTCATCTTCTAATGTAATTAACACATGAACTGCTGTTTTTAACCATTCTTTTAACCATGTGTTCTAAATAAATTCTCAACAATGGCTCCATCCATTCTCCCATTGATTGAGCAGAGAAACACCCCAAAACATAATGTTTCCACCTCAATGTTTGTGTCATCTGACCACACACCTTCTCCCAATCACTCTCATAATCATCCAGGAGTTCACTGACAAATTCAGATGGCCCTGCACTTGCCTTTTTTTGCAGGGGGACCTTGCGGGCACTGCAGGATTTTAATCCATTACGGCATAATGTGTTACTGATGTTTTTTTTTTTTTTTTTTTGTAACTGTGGTCCCATCTGCCTTAATATCATTAACAAGTTCCCCCATGTATTTTTAGGCTGATTTCTTACCTTCCTCATGATCAATGATCCCCACAAGATTTTGCATGTAGCCCCGGATCGAAGTAGATTGACAATGATTTTGTATTTCTTCCATTTTCTTACAATGGCACCAACAGTTGTCTCCTTCTCACCCAGCATCTTACTTATAATTTTGTAGCCTGTTGGTCTATGATTTTGTCCCTAAATTTGCCATATTTGTATTTATATTTGACCTGATTGAGGATTTAACACACTGACGTGTGTAATAGGTAACCTCTTCATTTCCTCTGTATGATTCCTCCACAGGTTTACAACCGGATCATAATCACAAATGGAGAATCATGCACTGATCTCCATTTTTTGACCAAGTAGTAAAGGCCACAATTGCAGCAGTAGTAAGGAATTCTTACAACATACTATACTCACACATGACAAAGTCTGATTGCAGAGCTGAGATTTAAACTGGAGAGTTTGAGAACTGCTATTTTCTGCCTAGTAAAAATACTTTCATTTTTAAAAGGTCTTCAACAAAAAGACATTCTTAAAATCATTATTACCATGTTAATTTTGAGATTATTATTAACAAATATATTTATACATTTATCTGTTTAATTAAATGTGGGCTCTTGTAGAGGGGGTATAGATTATTGGTGTGTCAGTCCCTCTTGGCTGACAAACACCTGTCCCTTGTAAGCATTAATTTAATTCAGGAGAAAGTATAGAAGAGAGAGAGAACGGGACGCAGTTCTCAACAACGTGAAAGACAGAAATTGAACCAATTTGCAGATATTTATTGAAGGTAGAATAATGCTAAAATAAAGAATGAAGCCCAAATGTGTTCTACTGAAATGGGAACTGAATGTTGCAATATTACAGGCTACTCAGACTGTTCACAAGAAACCGAAACTCAAAGAAACAGGAAAGTGAACTTTCATCCATGTGTGATAGGCGATTGAATAAGTGGATCCTGTAGCATATCAACATGCCTTCCACTTCCAGTCAAATTAGACTATGCAGATTGATTTGTCTTAGAACATAGATCAGTGTTTTTGTATCTTTTGTTTGTTCATTTTGGCCACCTTGTTTATTTTTGATTGTCCCCAATGCATCTGGGTTCTACTTTGTTCTTGGAGTGTCAGGACTCCAAACTTCATTAATGACATGTGTCCATTCTTTTTACAGAGATGCTAAAATGCACATAGTAATATTAATTTGGAATTGAGGAAGGCAAGGTGGCTCCGATGGTAGAGCTGGTAATTCTCAACATGGAGTTTAAAAGCAAAGGTTGAATTGTTGTTTGTAGTCACACTCTGAATGAACTTGCATGTCTAAGTCCATGACGGCTTTATTTTTCCTGGGTATTTTATCTGGGGACTCCCCATAATGTGTCACTTTCTGTGCAAAGTGATGCATCCATTGGTGTTGTATTTTTGTTAGGTTAAGCACTCAAGAAAAGATAAAAAATGGTATGTTTCCTATTACCATTGTCAGTAAAATGGAATGATAAGCATATGCAATATTCACTGCTATTTTGTAACTGTCTGCATTACTTAAACATTAAATCTTGATTACTGGGATGTGAAAGCACTTTTTCAAGCTCCCTCATTGAGTCCATGTGTGTAAGGAAGGGGGAGTCCTGCTGAACTTCAAACACATTTTTGAAAGCGAACCTTTACAAATACATATTACTGAGGGAAATCAATTTAGTTGAGTAGCTTGACATCATAAATAGCTTTATTACTTTTTAACCTACACCGCTTGAAACTCCTTACTTAATATGCCTGTTAACTGGACACAATTCACTGGTATGAAACTTACTTTGTGGAACAGGACATTGTCTTGATGCAAGAAGTTACCCCTCAGTTTGAAACATAGTTACTCTGACAATTATTTCTTGCAAAGTTTACTTTATTTAATTTATTTTTTCACAATTGTTAACATAGTAAGATTAGTACAGGAAAAAGCAAAAATGTCCCTGGTTAAAACCATCTAGTATTTTGAGCTTCCCACAAGTTATTTACAAATAAAGTCTTAAAAAATCATACAGCTTGATTTTCTGGATATTTTTTCTTATTTTATCTTTCATAGTTTCATACCCATGATGAAAATTACAGATCTCTCTCATCTTTCTAAGAATGAGAACTTGCACAATCATTGGCTGACTAAATACAATTTGACCCACTGTAAATAAATCTGTAAAGTTAAAACTTATTATTTAGACTTTTTCTTTTCGTCACTGTACAATGAAATTGTCCTTCGCATTTTAACCCAATCTGTGTGAAACACACATATAGGGGGCAGTGAGCACATGTGCCCGGAGTGGTGGGCAAATAGAGATTAGGTGCCTTGCTTAAGGGTACTTCAGTCATGACCTAAATTTACATTTATGCAAGGAGATTTACAGTATACAGTCTGAGGGCCTTGCTCAAGATGAACTTCAGATTATTAGTCCAGTACCTTTCTTTTATTCTTTTCTCACCATGAGGACTTTTCACAGGTTGAAGTTGATGAGTTCACCAAGCATCTGCGACCTGGGCAAGAGTGAGAAGGCAGTCTTGGAGGAAAGAGGCACACAGCAATGCAAGGCAGGGACTAATGCCATCTGGAATAGGTATCACATAAAGACATGTACCCACCACACACTCACGAACACATTATTATTTAAAAGTTGGTACTAAGTATAAAACCAGTTTCATACATTTTGGAGCAGTCAATAGCAAGTCAGAGAAAACAGACAGCAAATATTATATGTACTCTTGTTGGAGAACAGAAACAGGCAAAGTTTTTAATGTTTTAACTAATTACCAATTACCTATCACTGTGATGTTTTTTGCTTGAAAAAGCACATATATTACTTTACTTGAATGTCTTTCTGATTCTTTCAATACTTTATTTAATATCGGTGTCTGTATGTTTGAAATCCCTAGAGTGCTTGCATTCATGCATTGATAAAGGCTGTTTCTCAAATCTAAGATTCTTCCTAATTTGTTAATGAATGTGTTGGTTTTTTATGCTCCTTTTAAACACACTCATTGTAGTTTAAACATTTACCTGCCTATTGTAGACTTTTTAGGCTTACAAAGGTCCTGTCTGAACTTTTTTGTTTACACCAATTTAGGAATGAGAGAGCATTTACAGTTGGTATAATATGCACTGAAGAGCATATGCACTATATGCTCTTGCGATATTGTAAATTATGAAGATTGTATTATGCAGCCTTTGCTTAGCTGTTGTCCCAAAATTTTATACCAAGGGTCTGTTTTCATCTTACAGAATCACACACACACTTTTTACTCTTTAAATTTATATCTTGCATGTTTAATTATTCATATGTGGTATGGCTGAATGGTTTCGATGTGGAATAATGGCACATACCACATATGTTATGGTTGCTTTCTTCATCAGCTGGCTAAAGTACAAAAGCAAAACACAGTGAAGGGGCCCTTTGTTTTCTCTTGGCCATGATAATACAAATGCACACTTTGTAAACTAGAGCAATGCATTTGTTGTAGCTGTGGTGGTATAACAACAGACCACTGTTGTTTTTGCCTATGATTATGTATATTAAATTGGGGTGACGGTGGCTTTAGTGGGTAGTACTGTTGCCTTACAGCAAGAAGATCCTGGGTTTGATCCCCAGGTGGGGCGGTTCGGGTCATTTCTGTGTGGAGTTTGCATGTTCTCCCCGTGTCTACATGAGTTTACTGTGGGTGGTCCGGTTTCCTCCCACAGTCCAAAAATATGCAGCTAGGCTAATTGGAGAGACAAAATTGTCCATGACTGTTTTAAATATAAAACTTCTTAAAATATTAACCTTGAGTAATGAAAAACCACATGTGTCATGAATGTCACCAAACTTGTAAAACATGATGTTATAATCCTAATAAATTAAAATTATAAAAGAAAAAACATTTGACTTTCTTTGCAATCCCATGGTCACACTCAAATTATATTTTCCCTGCATATAATTAAAAATAATGTCTATAATACTTAACAAGTAAAAACTTGTTTTAGGGTGGGTTCTGTGGGTTCTTTCCTGCTTATCAAGTTTTTAAAAAGCATGTTGCTATATTTTCGTGCAATCTGGTGGTAACTTAAAATGTTTTTCTGTTGCTACTTTTTTAATTGTTTGAAAATGTTATTATTTAGAACATCTATGTTCCTGTCCTTACAGTATCCACAATGCAGTAATTGCTATATTCCAGAAGAAGGACCTGGGAGAAAATGACCTGTATACCTTAAATGAAGGGGTCAGGTTAGTGACATTGTCATTCAGTGTTAATGTTTTTTGTGTATGTAGAAAGCTCTTCACCTACTAGCTCTTTCTCTCACACACTTTCTACTCAAATATACTATTTTACTTTGAGCATTTTAAATGTAAGCTCTTTAATGCCTATGGACTTAAGTTCAGAGATTTGTGTCTGTGGCCTTTACTGTGTATTGGAAAATGCAATTATACACCCACTTCTTCATAAATAATGCAAAGACAGTAACAGAACAACAAATTGCTAGAAAGAGGATCTTTAACAAAGGTTGATAATTAAATATCTTGTCCATTTTTTTGTGTGGACTGGTTGAGATAATTATTTGACATGTTAGGTTGTAATAATTGTGAATAACTTGTTTCGTGTTTGTTAAATGACAAGAAGAACCACAGATATTTCCAGTTCCCATTATTGACTGTATACTTGAATACATACGGTATGATCATAAGGACTTTAGCAGCAACATGCAAAATAAAACTTTCCTTATTAATTGCTTTTAGGATCATAAGGTTTTTTTATTGACCACAATGTTTTAGTACTTTGATAAACGTTTTCATTTATTTACTTAATTTTTTTCACTCACTTCTTGGAACATAAATGTGTTTGCCAATGTAGTACTAAAAAGCAGCCATAGAGTTACTCGGATCCAAACCATTGTTCTTTTGTAATCATATATAATGGCTTATATAACTAAATTTATTCTTCCCTCAAAATAACTCAATATACAGCCATTGATGTGTAAACCACCGAAAACAAAATGAAATTACAAGACAAAAACAAACCCCCCTACCCGGGGATCGAACCCAGAACCTTCTCGCTGTGAGGTGACAGTGCTACCCACTAAGCCACCATGCTGCCCAAGTGCTATCATATGAAGGTTAATTTTTTTTAGCAATTTGGTGTGAGATATGGCAAAATATACAAAGCAATAAATAAGCTACAGTTTACAGTTCAACTCCGTTTCATGGTGATACCTGCATATTTTTCAACCTTATGAAGGTGTTTCTTTGTTGATGATTATTTGCACTCACTACATTACATGCAAGAGCTAGCTTTGGCTTGGACTGAACTTAACTTGTAATTGAATAAGAGGCCATTTTCTTAACAAATGTACAGTTTCGTATTTAACATTATTTTTAAATTCGTGTTTGCATGTTCTGTCCGTGTGGGTTTTCTCGAGGTACTCAGTCCAAAGACATTCCACCAGGTTGATTCGAGACACTGAATTGTCCTGTAGGTACCTGTGATGTACTAGCACATTGTACAGATTGTTACTATGTGCCTTTGTCCCAGCTCTTCAACAGGCGGTCTTCTATCAGAAATATCACCTTGGAGTGAAACAGCAGAAAATGTAGTTTAAAAGTGAAGTGCTGCTGCATTTTGAACCAGCTGAAGCTTTTTTATGGATCTACCAGAGCATCCAATTAGAACATAATTACAATCATCTAATCGATATGTTATAAATGCATGGATCAGTTTTTCAGCATCATTCACAGAGAGTATATTCCTTTTTTTAGAGATATTACGTAGATGAAATAAATCAAAGTTTTTTACACCTGAGCTGGGAGTTACAGAGACTGTGTTCAGGTTTAATACGAGGTTAGATAACTTTTCTCTTGCTATCTTATGTCCAACACGTAATACCTCTGTTTTGTCTGACTTAAGTAGAAGAAAGTTACAGGACATCCAGTTTTTATATTGTTTACACAATCTTCAAGCTTACTGATTGTGTTTGTGTCGTTAGGTTTGGCTGAAATATGCAGCTGTGTATCGTCGGCATAACAGTGAAAATTAATGCCGTGTTCACAAATAATTTCTCCTAAAGAAAGCATGTAGAGTGTGAATAAGAGAGGTCCCAAAACTGACCCCTGTGGAACACCATATTTAACATTAATAGTTTCTTAGCATTTATTATTAACATGGACAAATTGAGAGCAGTGTGTTAAATAAGAAATAAAACTATATTTTCTAGTCTATCAAGTAAAATGTTATGATCAACAGTGTCAAATGCTGCACTATGATCTAGTAAAACAAGAAAAGAAACACACCCATCATCATTTGACATTAATAAGTCATGTAAAACCCTTATTATTGCTGTTTCAGTACTGTGGTTGGGTCTAAAACCTGAAATTTTTCATGAATACTGTTTTCATGTAAGTAAGAAGCTGTTTGGAAACTACTTTTTCTAGAATCTTGGAGACAAATCGAAGGTTTGAAATTGGTCTATAATTGGACAGAATGTGTGGATCAAGATTAGGTTACTTAATCAAAGGTTTAATAACCGCATATTTGAACAATTTGGGTACATAAGCAAGGCGAAGTGATGCATTTATTAAAGTAAGTAAAGGCTCTATAATGTCTGGAAGTAAATCTTTAAGTAAACAAGTTGGGACTGGGTCAAGTAGACATGACGATGACATTGATGATCTAATTAGCGCAGGTAATTCATCTTGGTAATTCAACTAAATTCTTTTAATACAAGTTCCCTTGTTAGATAAGTCATTATGAATTCAGTTTGAGCTGCACAAGTGATAATCAACAATGTAAAGTGAGACACTGTGACTTTGAAATCATATGCTTTCAATCTTGTCATTAAATAATTTTAATTTGTTAGGAAGCCAACAATTCTCGCTCCCGCAATAAGCGCTGTCGAGCCGTCTGTGAACGAGGCCATTTTTTGGCATTACAGAGGGCTTCCTAGGGCTTCTAATTATAGCAACGCCCAATAATCAAGGCTGACAGCATGCACCTGTCCTCAGCCCATAAATAGGGTCCTGAGGCATTGTGAGCTGTCGCGCCTTTGCGTTAACTACGGTGTCTTTATTCGCCACGCACACAGTACACGTTAATGGAAAACAATTCCTAGGTTTGACAGGGTCAGTCGGTACCACAGGGTCGCACAAGGCGGGTCAGTGGAAGTAGGATCAGGAGGCCAGAGGTACGATAGCCCTTTGTTTTGTCAGGGAAAGTGTTTGTTTGTTTGTGTAACTGTGTTTTCTCCACAGTCTGCAGGTGACTGCGCTTCTAATTGGCAGTGCGCTGGTAGCGGGTCTGAGTGCCCGTTGACTTCGTGGCTTGCTTGGATCGTGTGAAGCTGGAAAAACGCCATTTACGGCACAATTCGGTGCCTACTCCGAGATTCTGATTCGGAGTGAATTTAATTTCATTACGAGTCACCAGGGGGTGATTCTCGGTTGCCATGAGCAGGCTATTAGGGAGCTAGCCCAGTGGTTCAACACTGTATTGGAGGGGATTATGTCCCCTGAAGGGGGATTGCCCACCCTGCCCACCTCATGCTCTATTGGAGGTAACGAACCACCCTTACCGCCTCTGGAACGATTTTCTGGTGAGGCAGAGCGCTGCAGGGGATTTCTTCTTCAGTGCTCCCTCGCAATGGAGCAGCACCCCTCCCGTTTCCCGACTGAAAGCTCCCGTGTGGCTTTTATGATCTCCCTAATGACTGGTCGAGCATTAGATTGGGCCACTGCATTATGGGAGGCCAGGTCGGCTGAGTGCTCTTCAAAGCATGCATTCACTGCCGCCATTCGGGAAACCTTTTTTAATCCCCAAGGGGGAAGTGAAGCGTGTCCTCGTTTCCTGGAACGCAAACAAGGCACCAGGTCTGTCTCTGACTTCTTCCTAGTGGCCCCAGTTCCATGCCACAATCCCCAGCTCGATTGGCCTTCGGGTTCCAGCCATTCATGGGGGCCTCGCTGTCTAAGACCCCGCAACCAACCCTCCCCCAACTGACCTACAGCTGGTAGAACCAGTAACTGGCCCTATGGCTGGTCTCACTCCCCACGTTCTGCCCGCAAGGGTTAGCAGTGGGGAGCACTCCAGAAGGCTACACTGTTCCCCCTCAGTGTCCTCTGGAGCTTGCAAACCCATTGACCCAAGGTCTCAGGACTGCCCTTTCATCCCAAGACAAGAGACTGAAGGAGGGTCCCTGACTGCTAAGCACCATGCTTAGCACGATCCGGCACCCAAAAATACTACTGGGCACCTGAATCGAAGGCAACCTGCGGTCATGGGTGTAACCTCTCCACCCCTAGGGGTTTCGGGGAGACTCCACTCTCCTTCCCCTCGGAGGAAGCCAAGCAGGACCCAGGTAGGTGGCCCAGGGACCTCAGGAGCTGTCCCTAAAGGGGGGTACTGTTAGAAAGCCAACAATTCTGGCTCCCGCAATAAGCGTTGTCAAGCCGTTTGTGAACAACGCCATTTTTTGGCGATACAGAGGCCTTCCTAGGGCTTCTAATTATAGCAGTCCCAATATATACATCCAATAATCAAGGCTGACAGCACGCATCTGTCCTCAGGCCATAAATAGGGTCCTGAGGCATTGCGAGCTGTCGCACCTTTGCGTTAACTACGGTGTCTTTATTCGCCGCGCACACAGTACATGTTAATCGAAAACCACTCCTAGGTTTGATAGGGTCAGTCGGTACCACTGGGTCGCAGAAGGCGGGTCAGTGGAAGTAGGGTCAAGATGCCCAGGTACGATACCCCTTTTTGTTAGGGAAAGTTTGTTTGTTTGTGTAACTGTGTTTTCTCCGCAGTCTGCACGTGACTGCGCTTCTAATCGGCAGCGTGCCAGTAGCGGGTGGCTAAGCGAACGATACCGCTCGCTCTCTGTCAATGTCATCGGCTTCTCTCCCTTTGGCCGCTCCCAGGTCTGAGTGCCCGTCGTCTTCGTGGCTCGCTGGGATCGTGTGAAGCCGGTTGAGCTCGAGAGCCTGTCTTACCGAGCGTTCTCTCCAACAATCCAGTTCGTACGCTGAGTAGGTGCTGTGACGGAGTAATCGTCGGCCGTGTGAGAGACCCGAATTCGAACCCCGCTGAAAGCGCCATTTACAGCACAATTCGGTGCCTACTCCGAGATTCTGATTCGGAGTGAATTTAATTTCATTATTGAGTGTGCTGCTTTATTAACAATTAATGCAGTTATTGAGATTAATAAACATTTAATTTTGTTGACTGATAACCACATTCTTGTGTCCTCTCTCTCAAATCATAACAAATGTGTCAATAATTTGATAATGAATAAAGCATCGTTAACCATTGTTTTTCTACGTGTTTGATGTGTCACATGACCCCCTTCCCATTGAAAAAAGTAAAGTAAAGTTGAATCCAAAACGGCCGGCCTCAAATGTTTTCCCCCTCCCATGTAATAATAAGACACAAACACAAATGTGATATCAGCAACCACTTTTATTTTATCGTGTTGTATATGGATACATTAAATAAAGAACAAGAAAACATACTACAGGGTGGGCCATAAGTATGGACTTATGACCCACCCTGTAGTATGTTTTCTTGTTCTTTATTTAATCTAATTAAAAATACCAGAATATCGCAGTCATCACTCACTTTTCTCATTTCACTTCTTCAGTAATTAACAAACAGCTTTTGTCTTTGTTTTCCAGGCTTCTTCTAAAAACAGAGCTCGGCTCATTCTTTACGGAATACTTGCAGGTAGGGAAACATGCTAACATATTGAAACTATTTCTAGGAGCAATACATAAAGTTCGGAGAGTCTTGGCCAAAACAGGCAGCAACATAATACATTTGTTTTTACAACAACAAAATACAAATAATTAATATTAATGATTAAAAACATTTAGAATGTAGGGTATAATTTCAAATTAATTTATGATATATAAAATTACATACATAAAGACAAAGCTGTGCACTAACTGAGGCAGTAAGGTTTCTAATTTAATATCAGCTGGTGCTTGATGGAGTTCATAATTCTATATATTAGTTGTTCAGGACCTTTGTAAGAAAAGAGTGCCCCACAACATTTGAGTGTCTCAAAATGAGGTGTCTTATGTAAATTACTGCTGCATTGCTATCTTGGCAACAGAAAAGACAGGTGCACTACTCAACTAAAAACAAAACTAGACACAGTCAACATTTTGAAAGTTTATTGGCAGTAAATTGTCAACACAGACGCGTGCCTAATGCACATAAACCTCTGCTTGTTATGCACACTTGGACATGCAGCTTTGCACAAACCCACAGCGAGTGCCTGTTACATTCACGTTACTTAGTGCCTGGAAAGGAACATAAATTGTCACAAATGATGGATTTTTTTGCTCCGCAGTAAGAGAAAAAATATACAAAAAAGTGTCCTGTAACGTTCATATGGGTAAGATGGAAAGATAAGACATAAAAACAGAGACGTAACGAAAGTAAATATGTATCAAAAAACCAGATTCTAACTAAACTAAAGCTCAACTAAAACATGATGTATAAATAAACAAACAAAACAAAGCATAAATAAACTAAACAGATACTAACTAAACTTTAGCTCAACTAAAAACAGGATGCAAGGACTTACTTAAAACAAAATGACTTAAACAAACTGCACAGGCTTCAAAGACTGTCTGTCAGTTTGTAATGTATTAGAACTAGCCTTAGTTTGTCAGAGACAGACTAAGGCTAACAAAGAGAGCTAAAGCTAAAGAAAAGAAAGCATAAATAAACTAAACAGTACAAAAGTCAAGAATACCAAAAAGAAGGAGCTTCATACAGTTAGCACAGTGGTGACCAATCAGAAGGGGCTGATGACACAGCATACTGCTGGGGAGAGGGACATGGCTGGTGTGCAGAAGCCCAGACTGAAGCACGCCAGAGGCAGACAAAAATGCTGCATTGTTACATGTCCATGTCATTTATTACTGTTAAGTCCACAGCCTGGTGGTTAGGGACCACTGACCTAAAGTACACCTCAAAACACAGCCACATGCTAATGAATATGGAAAGATTATGCATGGAGGAATGGTTTCTGATTCCTTGCCATGTGTTCACCTCTCTCACTAAGCTTTGCTTATTTACCAGCTAAGAATGTTTCTACCAAGAGGCGATAATATAAATTTGAACAGAACAATCATTTGGTTGTTTTTTAATCAGTCTACTTTTAATAACAATAACTTTGTTTGTCATATATGTTCATTTTTGTGGGGGCAGTGTAACAATTTAATTTTAATTATATTCTTGTGAATAATCAACATGATATTTTGTACAGAACCAACTCTTAACCAAAGGAATGGTAATACTGCGGGACAAAATTCATTTCTACGAAGGTGAGATGTTATTAGATTTTGAATTTGGATTATTTTAAAAGTTTACTAAATTATTTTAATAAAATTTGAAGTATCTAAATGTGAGTTTAGGAAGATGTATGTTTGTATG
Source organism: Microcambeva barbata (assembly GCA_034509105.1). NCBI lineage: Eukaryota > Metazoa > Chordata > Actinopteri > Siluriformes > Trichomycteridae > Microcambeva > Microcambeva barbata. The sequence goes on from JAYDZF010000001.1 coordinate 22,239,296, forward strand.
TGTATTCACTTGAGGTTTTAATAGCTAGAAAAATACACTGTTATAGTTATTTTTGCCCTTTCTGATTATGTTTAATTATATTGTTGTCAGTAAATGATTACAGATCTTTCAACAAACTGTGATTTCTCAAATAGATCTTTAAACTGTATTGAATGCCACTTTTTCCATCACTACCCTTTCCACCAGCAAACGAGAGCACAGGTCAACAAGCAATCACTCTAAATTTAAAAAATATACTTGTTAATAACAATGCATAATACCATAGCTGATCCCTTTGCATATGTACTCCTACTGTCAGTCCAGATTTTTGTGCTTAAACAAGTCCATAAGGTCATGGCCATGCTCTTGTTTAAAAAGTAATTTTAAAAGTATTGCAGCCTTAAAAGGCATCTGTCTTTTTGTCATATTTTTTGTTATATTTAAGGCTTGTGGAAGTGACTGTTGTGGCAAGTTAATGAATATAGTAACTACAATTTTATACATAGAATTGGGTGCTCAGAATCGATACTAAGATCATAGACTATGATTAAAATCTCGAACACAAATGTCCAAAATATTTATATACCAAACCGTATGATCGTAAAAAAGTCACAAATTAATCAAATGTGTAATCAATAGAAAAAGGTGACTCGAGAAATGTGGTGTTGATGTACTCGATTTACATGTGCATGCGTCTGACGCTAGTCTTTGCTACTCATTTTAACTTTGCACGTTAGGCTATTAATACAACATCAGTGATTGACCTTAAGGTTTTCACTGAATGAGTACATACTTTTATAATGCTTATGGAAAGCCTTTTCATGGAGTGGAGGCTGCTTTAGCCGCAAAGGGAGGGAGCAAAATATTATTGTAATATACAGTTAGGTCCATATATATTTGGACAGAGAAAACATTTTTCTAATTTTGGTTGTATACATTACCACAATGAATTTTGAACAAAACAATTCAGATGTAGTTGAAGTTCAGACTTTCAGCTTTAATTCAGTGGGTTGAGCAAAATGATTGCATAAAATGTGAGGAACTAAAACATCTTTTAAACACAACCCCTTCATTTCAGAGGCTCAAAAGTAATTGGACAGATTAAA
>JAYDZF010000001.1:22240602-22250659 GCA_034509105.1 Microcambeva barbata
TAAACCCTTCATCCAATTTTAATTTGGATACCCTCAAATGAAAGCTGAATGTCTGGACTTTATGCCCATGTACATTATATAACTATAACGTGAATATGTTTCAGTAAACAGGTAAAAAGACAAAATGTGTGTCAGTGTCCAAATATATATGGACCTAACTCTATGTAAACATAATATATTTTTACATACATTATCATCTTTTGTGAACAGCACTTATAAAATTAGATCTCAGCAAGCTTATTTTTAGCTGGTCACAAATCACAATTACAGACTTATGACAGATATTATGGGGGGGGGGTTTACAGGTCAAAAATTACTGGACTCTTTGGCTGAGACTTGGGACTTTTTCTTTTGTGATGTGCTTTCCATGTTGCAAGCCATATTCTACCCTGTCCAGGTACTTAACTTTCACATGGCAAATTTTGTCTTCTGGTTGCTAAGGTTTAAACTTGAATATGTCTAACATATTTTTGATTTTGTGAAGGGGAAGGAACCCACTGTGAGGCAGCTGGCTCTGCTGCACTTTAGAGACATTATTACGTTAAATGTAAAGCTGGAGGATGCCCTATCACGACCTCGTGCTCGAGTGCCTCCGTCAATCACACAAATGCTTCTTATATTGCAGGTAATATAAGAAGCAGGTAATATACTACACACTACATGATCCATCAAAAACTGGAATCGCTGAAGAGCTTCTCCACTCTTGCAAACCTCAAACTGCAAGAAGTGACGAGGGCTTAATGATACTAATGTGCGCTGATCCAGGAGAACAATAAATTAATCTTATTGGATTTGGCTACATGACCTGCTTGGATATAAATATTTTTCTGTTTTCAATGGAACATAGGTATTGTTTTTTGAGAACTTTTCAGGTCAGAAATATTGTTAACTGTTTTTATCAGAATACATGGGAACATGTTTTTCATATGTGTTTCACCTCGCACTGTATCTAGCATTTTTATTGGACTCATCACTCACAGCCAAGTCAGGTGACTTGAAATATTTTTCTGGGGAATGCCAAGTTGCTCCCAAGCTGGCATTTCAAGCGGTGACTAATCACAGAGGCACAATTAAGGGCTAAAGTTGTGTAGTGTGAACTAGGCATGGCTTGTGTTCATAACTGAATCCTTGAGGATCAGCTTCATTTAAATCTATAATTGGGTTTAGCCCAGGTCTCATTAGTGCCGACATGAATAACATTATTTGAAAATCTACATTTAGCATTAACCAGCACTTTTAGATTTACCTTAATGTCAGGTGCCCTGTTATAACTAGTCATACTTGGTACAACTGGCAGTGCTTTTTGTCACATTATAAAAAGAAAATATACATTTATATTAAAATAGATTGTAAAATATAACTACAATACTTAATTTAACTATATATTTTGCTATTTTGCTATTATATTGGTAAAGTGGCCAGTGTAAAGTGTCCAGAGTGCAGTGCAAAGTGTCCAAAGCATTATGTTAAGGAGGAGGAGATTGTTATCCTGGCACCAGGCCTTATTGTTAGAGATCAGGCCCACCACAACCAGTCTGCCAATTTTACAATGGTGTTAGAGCTGGAAATAACCAGGCAGTCATATGTGTACAGTGAGTACAGCAGGGGGCTCAAAACACAGCCCTTGGGGCTCCAGTACTGAGAGTGAGGGTGGCTCATCAATAACTACCACAAAAGACTGTCATTGATGTTAGAGGGGGCAATACATGGTATTAAGAACTGATATATGTGAACTTTTGATCATGGTCATTTAAATGTTTTTGGTTGTCATTTGGATTTAAAAAGAAAAAAACCCTGTCGTTTGACAATAAATGGCTTAACACAAACACTTTTTTTCATTCATGGAACTTTTGAGCACAACTGTAAATGGTGATTTGGGTTTTTTCTGTCCAAAATTCCCTTCTTCCTAATATTGTGGTTAGAACACTACAGTGTCTTGCAAAAGTATTCACCCACCCCCAACATTTCTTGTTTTGTTACCTCACAACCTGAAATTAAAATTGATTGTTTGAGGGTTTGCATAATTTTATTTACAGAACATCTCTACAGCTTAAACAGTTGATATTGTTTTGTAATGCAGACAACAAAACAGGACAAAAAACAAAACTTCAATGTGCATAACATTTCATCCTAAAGTCAGTACTTTGTAGAGCCACCTTTTGCGTCAATTACAGCTGCAAGTCGCTTTGGATAAGTCTCTATGAGCTTGCCACTGGAATTTCATTATACAAATACCATTTAGTGTAGACTGCAAAAAACAAAACAAACAACCTAGTATTTAATCAGTGCCAAGTCCTGATATACCTAGTCAGGTTTTTCCTGTTATTGCCCTTTTGCCTGGTGCAGAATTATTGTATTCAAATCACATTGAAGATCAGCTTTGAACATAGCATCGTGCATTTCCTTCTATGGGCCTGTATTATTTGCATTATTTAAACTAGAATTCATAAACATCTCATTTATGTATGATGTTTTGTTTTTGTTTGGTGTTGTCTTCTCCACAGCTGGTTATACATACTTCATTGTTACATTCATTATATTAACCAATCAGAGAAATTGTTGCATTGACTTCAACAATGTTTTGTGATTTGTGTTACAAGGGGGTACATGAGTCTAGATATGTAAGTGATGATTACTTAAAGCTGGAAACTCTTATCCAGATGGTGGTGTCTCCTTACCTGGGCACTCATGGCCTCTATGCTGATGATGGCTCAGTAGCCCAGTGCTCCTGTGTGTTGGGTAAGCATTCACTAAAGCTTGGGCCCTGATAAATGCTTTGGTAAAAAGAAACGTGTATTTGCAAACTGCAAAGATTTTATCAAAGTACCATAAAATTCTTCCATAAATCACATATCTGCCAATAGTCATTTAGCTTCTTTTTTTTCAATTATACAGTCCATCACAAAAGTGAGTACACCCCTCACATTTATGCAGATATTTCATATATCATTTCATGGGACAACACTGACAAAATGACACTTTGACACAATGAAAAGTAGTTGGTTTGAAGCTTATATAACAGTGTACATGTATTCTTCCCTCAAAATAACCCAATATACAGCCATTGTCTAAACCACCAAGGTTAGCACTAGTTATGAACTAGAGCAAGAAAGGCAGACACACTTGCAGAGACGTTTAAAAAGTAAACAAAAGATTTTTAAAATAAACAACAAAACCAGAGAACAAGAGAACATGAAGTTAACAAATAAGCAGCTAAAGAAGCTAAAGCTAACAAAAGGCTAGGCTAACAAAATTTTATAATATGTAATAATATCAAAAAACAAAAATATTCAAAAACAGAACTCACAAAACCAGATAATATATAAAAACAGACTTCTCACAATGCAGAGAATCATAGAAAAACAGACAAAGTTGCAACCTGTATACCTGACATTTGCATTGACTTATTGAAAAATGCATGGACGTTCCTGGACACGTTTTGAAGGCAGCATCTCGCTGTTCTTTTCTGCATTAATGCCACCACAGCTTTAGCGTAGTGGTTAGGCTACAGGATTAGAAAACCAAAGGTAGTTTGCAAACCTACTTCCAGGTTGTTGCTGTTGGGCCCATGAGCAAGAACGTATACTGTAACTGTACTGTAAGATGATTTGGTTAAAGGTGTCTACTAAATACTGAAAATGTAAATTACCTTTGCCAAGGGCACTGGCACAGCCCCAAAAGACCAAGAATGCTCATTCATCTACTCTTATGAACTCTGGGCTAAGAGCTATCTAGGATAGACCATCACACAGAGGAGCCAACTCCACTTCTAGACATAGTCAACAAAGGCTTCTTTTTTGAACAGTACCATTTTTAAGTGGCTTTTGTGCATGAAACCCTGTATTGCACTGATTAACAAAGGTTTGACAAAGTACATGATTTATGGAATTGGGGAAGGGATTAATGATATTATGCAATGTAGAAAGATAAAAATGCAAATCTTTTTTAATCTTTCAGTGTTTTGATTTTAAACAAGTATTTGAATAATTTGTTGACAAACTGGAGATCCTCTGACCATCTTTGCTGAATGATTTTTGTCCACCTTATTTTTGGACTAAATTGCCCCCATCCTAACTTTTTTGGAATGTGTTGCAGATCTGAAATTCAGGAAGGATGGATTAGTAAATTGAATGAAGTTGAGCAGACAAAACATTATTATATTTATTTTAAATTGGTTTAAACCATGTGTAATCTAATTAAACACTGCATATTTATAGTATTTGCAAAATTGATGCAAGATTTTCTGATTTGGGGTTGTATAATCTCCTAAACTGAAGTTCTCATAGTTACTAAGTCTAGAATTCGAGTCATATTTTTCAGACTTCTACAATTCACCTTGGCATCATGGATACTAACTTCTGGGCAAAATCTTGAATGATGGCAACCCTATTAGCCTAACCAGGGCTTGGGGTTTATCACTTTCTGGGTTTTTGTCCACCCTTTTTTGAGTATTGACCACAGGTTCTTAATGGGATTGATATCACTCTGGAATAAAGTACAAGTAACATCTTTCCTCTTTTTCTTTCCCAGAAAAGAGAGTGCTGTGGAACTGGTCTAGGTTCGGAAACAGCCCATCTAAAAACCCTGTGGTGCGCTCCAAGAGCTACAACATGCCCATGCTAACACCTGTGGCCGAGTATGAGTCTGAAACAGGTTCTGTGATCAGCACGGGAATCCGACGTCACTCACTGTGTCAGATTAATTTGTGTCAGGAGGAGCCTGTATTCTCCACTACTTCCAGTCCTGAGACAGAAATCTCATCTCAACTTTCAACCTCACATCACTCAGAAGAGCAAGAGTCTGCGCTGCCCTGCTGCAGACAGCAGGTTGATGATACACCCCCAATTCCATTGCCTTCTGTGTATTCCTTGACCTCATCTCAAAAATCAGACTCCAGTTTATCACAAGAAGAGATCCCCAGTGGCCCATCCAGCCCAGAAACAGTGGTAGATCAGGTCCTAGAATCTCTGGACTCAGATGCTGAAGGAATCTTCATAGACTTCAGTCGTCAAGCCTCACATCACACCTGTCTTTGCTCTTCTAACTTAAGTCTTGAGGGTGAAAGTGTGGTTTAATTATTTATTTGTGCCTCGTTTCCCACCTGTTGTTTAAAATATTTTCCATATTTATTTTATGCTGAATGTTAGTAGAAGAGTACTCACATTAACAGGTCTGTTTAGTCTGTACAATGATGTTATTTCTACACAATTGTACACATTCATAAGAAAACAAAAGCATCTTTTAATGATTGAGCTCAGATGTTTTAGCCACTCCAAATGATTAAAAAATAATTATGTAAAATAAATTATAGGCTTTGGCAGCTGAATGTATAGAATGTTTAGCAAAATCATGTTTAGATGTCCACTTATTCGGGAGAATAGTGCATGTTGAAAAAGAAATGCATTTGATCTTTAAAGGATTTAAATAAAGAATCATTATTTTAATTTTTGAATCTTGCACACTTTTTGAAATTATATTGTACAAACACCAGTCCTTATAAAACCAGGTTTAATTTATCAATAGAAATTAAGGATTTTACAAATATTTATTTTAATCCCCATTGTAATTGATAAATCACTTATTTGTATAAAACACTGGATAATATTTTGTACCGACCGCTAAATTATTGACCCAACCATCAGTGTTCATTCTGCTCACGTTTCATGAATGAGTGATGATAAATTTAACAGTCAATAAAGTATTTGTATTCTCAAAACATTCGTACAGAACTAACTGCGGGTTTAGCAGGTTTAGACATATACTTTTGTTTATTTCAACATTTAAATAAATGATCAATACTTATTGTATTGATACATTCACAAACAAAAAAAATTGTTTGTATTGCTAAGTGACTATAAAATAAGAACAATAACTACCAGTATTGTTCAGTTGGAGCGCAACTTACTCAAACTGCTTTATGCACAATTGTGCTTAACTAGTGTTTTTATACACACTGCTATTATTTTGAACACAACATCTTTACAGTAGTTTTATTTCCATGCATTGGTAACATTGCATACTGTTTTCCAAACCAAATCATGAAGAGAAATGTATATAATTTTAGCTACTTTACAGAAAATAACAAAAAAGAACATTTAGTTGGATAACCAGCCCAGGATGCTTTGACTACATCCCACAATTCACTTGGCTTTGCATCAGAAACGGCATCTTTGATGTCACCCCACAAGTTTTCTATCAGATTAAGGTCCTGTTGGACTGAAAGATTTTGCTCATTTACTGGTGGGTTAAGGGTTGATGTCTTGTTAAAACACCCATTTCAAGGGCATTTCCTCTTCAGCATAAGGCCACATGACCTGTTCAAGTATTCTGATAAAAAGACCCAGCAGCATAGTAAGAGAAACATGTCCATATCATGATGTACCACCATGCTTCACCATCTTCAGAGTGTAATGTGGTTTGAATTCAGAGGGTCCTCAGACAAACTGTCTGAGACCATTGGGCCCAAAAAGAACAATTTTACTTTCATCAGTCCACAAAATGTTTCTCCATTTCTCCTAAGGCCAGTTGATGTTTTCTTTGGCAAACTGTATCTGCTTCAGTATGTGTCTGGGACACTGGGACTTTGCAGGGACTCACACAGGCGTCTTCTGTCACAGTACTCACAGGTAACTTGATACTGTCTTTGATCATCCTAAAGCTGATCATTGGCTGAGCCTTTACCATTCAAATGGATCGAAGAATTGCCAGAATGGAAGTCTTTTCTTCACCATCTCTGGTTTTGCTCTCCGTTTTAAAGCATTGGAGATCATTTTTGCAAAACAGCCGAATATTGTCTGCACATCTTTATAGGTTTTACCCTCTCCAATCAACTTGTTAATCAATGTTCGCTGTTCTTCTGAACCATGTCTCGAATGACTATTTCTCAGGCTTTCAAGGCGAAATACATGTACAGCATGTGCTGGCTTCACCCTTAAATAAGGACCATCTGATTCAGACCTGTTTGATCACAGAATGATTGACCTCACTAATTGAACTCCACACTGCTATTATTTTGAACACACCCCTTTCAATAAATTATTCAAATACACAGACTCAAGAGCATGCATATCATGAATGCTGAGTCTGTTGGTCTAAGAATCTACTGCACCAACTGGTAGATTGTTTGTTTTTGGTATAAATTTTACCACATGACAGTGATTATCTGGTTAGTCATATTGGACTGCAATTATTTTGAACACAACTGTATATACAAAATTGATATGGTACAGAGGACTGTGTGAGAACATAATGAACAACAGCAGCAGATTCTGTTTGTACCACACGCTTAGGTGAACTATTTGTCCATGTTATCAACAAAGACAACATTCTTCCAGCAGTGTTTAATGTGATACATTCAAGGTGGTTTAGAGTGTTCAGAGATTGCGTACAACAGAATCATCTATGTCTAAAGAATACTTTTCTTTTAAAAAAAAGAAGCTGTTACTCACTTTTTATTATTTTGTAAATTAAAATTTTAAAAACGGCACACACACACCAAACACAAACATTCTTATACTGTGGTGTTCACAGTAACCCATGTATGTTCACTTTAAATTGGTGACCTATTCAAAGCTATTTAATGACAAAACCAAACCGAATGTAACAGGTAGCATAGGGAAAAATGTGGTTCAACAGAATGGCATCAACTGCATTCTAAAGTCAAGGTATAAGTAGGAACCACTTGCCTCCATCAAAGAGGGTGAAATCATTGTTGTCTCATGCAGAAACATTAAAACAAATAAAATGTCCTCCAGTCTCTTCTTCAAACCAATCTCACATTGTGTAACAAGTTCTTTGATTTAAAGTGCACATATTGACGCATGTCTGATTGAATCTGTATGTGGGTACATGCACACCCATATGCACATACATACACACACACTTATACCCTCTATCTCCCTCTCTCTAACACACACACACACACACTTTATACAGCGCTCTATGCACTGTACATGAACAAGAACAAACAACATAATACAATTGTTGTACAATAAGGGGATCACAAAAAAGATTGTTCAATTTTCAAGCCTGAATTACACCGTAAACAGCATGCAACATTTATAAAACAGACTGAAAAGTAAAACAAGACATTAACCGCATAGGCATACAGATGATCCACTAGCTTCTAATATTAAGCTTTACTAAACAGCACAGCTGTTACGAGTCACCAATCATGGATCCACCAAGAAAGAAACCAATTTTGGAACCTGCCTTAACTGTAACCCATTTTAATCGCTCACATGCCTTTAAATATGAATATTTATCACCTGTATACAAACACGTATACAGTACTCATAGATTAGGACCACATATACTAACATTTGACCTCCAAGGAAGCACCCAACCTGTAACAATGACTTAGCAGCTAAAAAAGTCCACAAATTGATGAAAGCAAAATAAATATGTGCATTGAGGATGTGAAACGTGTGCACTCTGATAAATCAGAGAGAGAAATCAAACGTTCATCAGGAGGGCCCTAATTAAGGGAAAGAAGCGCTCTCTGGTGGCTCCTCTGGAAATCCGCTCCACTCTGAGATAACTGCACACAATTCGCTGTCATGACTTGATCTTCCAAAGCTGCAAAAAAATTAAAGAAATATTGTTTGTTAGGTCATGATACACTTTGGCTACATTCATGAATGGACTACCTGTCAGGTTACACATTCTTTATCAGTTGTAGTTCAATGTCTTGTTTAACAGAAGACATTACTGGGATAGACCCAAGACCGCAGGCTTTTATTTATTTGTGTACTCTTAAGTAATACAATTATTATTCATGATCTTGCACTTAATACTTATACTATGCTTGTAAATTATATTTAACAAACTATTTTAGAATGTGTAATGTGCGTCATAACCTCTAACCTTAACATTAAAGCCGAGTAGGTCGCTGATCACCCCTGACACTGCAGACAAAATGACCACTTGTGTGATGCTGTACAGCAAAGGGTTCATGGTGAGGCCATACAACCTAAATGGAGAATCCAACTCCTGGCAGAAGTACAAAACAGATAAGGTGTGGTGTAAGGTAATAAAAATAATAATAAAAAATTACTTACATTACATTCATTCAGAATTTAAACATGGTTTCACGATTTCTATTAATAGTTCCAGTACAATTGTTAGTAATAGTAGTATTTCAAATAAATGCCATTTCATTTCTGTTGATGTATGAATAATATTATGTTCCCAGTGGTGTATAGTAACAAAAAAAAAATACTTTGTTACAGTACTTAAAGGGGACATTCCTTATTCAATGATGAAAGGAAGTGTTGGCTTAAAATCTCACGATTCATGGGCCTCGTTCATTCTTCTCTTAACACGGATAAGTTGCCCTGTGCCCTTTGCAGAAAAACATGATGCATGATGTTTCCACCCCCATGCTTAACAGTAGGTATGATGTTCTTGGGATGCAACTCATCCTTATTTACTTCCTCCAAACACAAACGTTTACCAAAAAGTTATATTTTTGTTTCATCTGACCACATGATCATCCATAGTGTAACCAATGGAACCCTTCATTACTTTTTTCCCAGCTCTCTGCAGGTCATTCATTAGGTCCCTCCGGATAGTTCTGGGATTTTTGCTCACCGTTCTCATGATCATTTTAACCCAGGATTAGATCTTGCATGCAGCCCCAGATTGAGGGAAATCATCAACGGTCTTCCATTTTCTTATAATTGCTCCCACAGTTGATTTATTCACCCCAACCTGCTTGCCTATTGTTATTATTCACTCTTTCCAGCCTGGTGCAGATCTGAAATTTTCACCCTGGTGTCCTTTGACAGCTCTTTGGTCTTGAGTATAACTGTTGACAACTTTTACTCCACTACTTTTTCTAAAGAAAATATGCACCTTTACTCCGATACATTTACCATATGCAAATTCCTTACTGCAAAATAAAACAAAAAGAAATGTTTAAGCTAAGAGGCAGCCATGGCCTGGTGTTTAGAGAACTGGGCTTGTGATCAGAAGGTTGTCGGTTCGATTCCCAGAGCTGACAGGTCATGACTGAAGTGCTCTTGAGCAAGGCACCTAACCTCTAACTGCTCCCCGG
>JAYDZF010000001.1:22321767-22332734 GCA_034509105.1 Microcambeva barbata
AGGTTTAAATGCATTTTAGGCTCGTCCTGAAATTTCACCCTAAAGCCGAATATCCCTAACTTTTTGTGAGTAGTGTACATCTGTGTACAATGAAACTCTTTGACCACAGCTTTCAAAGAAGCCGGAATATGCAGAGTGTAGGATCAGCCATTGTACGGCACCACTGAAGCAGACAGGTTTAAAGGTCTTGCTCAAGACCCAACAGTGGTAGCATAGCACAGCCTGGATTAAAACTACCAATCTAGTTGATAGTCCAAACCCCTACCTACTACGCTACCACCATTGACCAATGTTTTTTTTTTAACCAACATCCTAGGTGTGTCCGCTTACAATGCATTTGTGGTGTGGATGGAGGGGAATTCAGGAAGGAAGGAGAGACAATTCTTCAGTAGTAAGCTACTTCTGGAAGAGTTGGGTAAAGGCATGGTATCACCCACATTACACAACACCAACATTGAAAGGCAGCCTCAGCCAACAGAGATCCGGAGCAAGATTTCTTGCCAAGAAAGAGGTTATAAGTGGACAGTGTCATCTGAGTGCTCCAAGAAATGCCAAAACAAGCATAACATGCCATAAATACAATGCAAATATTTCCAAGAGACACACAAAAACCTGTTCATACAGTTTTGGCAAAAAGTTTTGTCAGCCACCAATTGTGCAAGTTCTTCTACTTAGAAAGACTATGAGAGACAAAATGGTGGGACGAAATCCAGGAAATCACATTAAAGGATTTTTCAAGAAATTATTTGTAACTTACTGTGGAAAATAAGTATTTAGTCACCCACAAACAAGCAAGATTTCTGGCGCTTATGTCCTCCACTCTTTACCTGTTTTAATGGCCTTTGTTTGAACTTATCTGTATAAAAGACACCTGTCCACAGCCTCAAACAGCCTCGACTCCAAACTCAACCATGGCCAAGACCAAAGAGCTGTTCAAAGGACACTGGGAAGAAATTTGCAGACCTGCACCAGACTGGGAATAATGAATCTACAATAGGCAAGTATGTTGGTGAGAATAAATCAAATGTGGGAGCAAAAAGAAAATGGAAGACATACAAGACCATTGATAACCTCAATCTGGGGCCCCATGCAAGATCTCATCCCGTTTGACCTCGGTCATTGCTAACTATGGTTATGTCACAAAGTATTCAGTTCAACTTTTGTTTGACCAAATACTTATCTTCCACCATAATTTACAAATAAATTCAATGTGATTTCCTGATTTTTCCCTTCATTTTAGTTGAAGTGTAACTTTTTTTTACTGTGCATGAGTAAAAAAAAATACACTGCTGGGCAGTATGACCATGGTATTTTATTTTCATGCACATCACTGTCAGGGTGACTGACAGGGTGACTGACAGTGATGTGCCTAACTTACTTTTATCTCATTTTCGACTGTATGTTTTACAGGTTTACTTTATTCATTCCTTTCCAAATAGACAATATTGATCTAGCCAACATAGAATATATTGAATTGTTTTTTAAACATAGAATTTTATGTTCCCAATTGTGACATTACACAATTATGAATTGGCATGTTTAAATCTGACATTGACAATGGGGGTCAACTGACCCATTTTCCAACAAATCAAAAAGGTATCACTTTAGATGAGCATTGACCAATAAGAACCTAAAAATTGTAAAAGGACAATTTTAGCATTCACAAGCACTATATTACATCTGCTGAAGTTATGGAACATGAATACCCTAAAATGCGGGTCGAAGCTTTTTTATAACGTGCCATGCAATGAAAGTAACATTTGTTTCAATATGCAGAATGCACATAGATGTATTCATGTTTTACTAAAAACAAGTGGGCTGCTTTGAGAAGTCACCTCAGTTGAGCATTGATCAGTGAAACAATTTACCACAGTGCTGCATTCCGGAAGTGTGTCAGTTTTCCAAATCAATGCGGCTGGTAAAAGAAAAATTCATATAATAACAAAAACAAAAAAACTGTTTTCAGTTTGAACTGGTCTACAGCTCAGCACTGAGAAATCATGCTTCAGAGTTTGTTCTAGAGATGTCACAAGAACTGATACTTCGCTACCAAAGATCTGAAAAAGATTCAGCCCTCGTTTCATAGATCTCCAAAACCACACACGACCACTGTGAATGGCGTTGACAAGAGAAGAAACAGGTACGTAGCGAATGGTTGTAACTGGAAATGTTTCTGTTTTGTCTTGTGAAATGCTTGTATTAGCTTGCTTTAGCTAATGCATCTTCATGATCCAAGATGGCGGCATGACACACCCACTTCGGGATAGTAAAATGGTGCAATTTTACAAAAAACTAAAAAAGTCCATGTAATTAGCAACCGCATGGGAACCACAACCACATCAGTCTACAACCACTAGACACATACTGCAACTAAGAAAACAGCCACAAATCAATCTGCAAGATGATCAGCAACAAACGCTACCCTAAATAAACTTATTTCGTGACCCAGGACTGCAGTGCGTACTGCTATCCAGTGGTGGAATTTGCTTTTGTTAAATTCAGACCTTTTTATTTACCACAGGTAAATGTACAGATCAATCAGCAAACTGCAGAGATTTTAATCATGCAAATCTCAAGTCTGTTCTACATAAATTCTACCAACACGTAAATCTTGGTACGAGAGGAGCTGGATAATGTCCCACCTCATATACTCGGACCACATCTCTATAATACTGATCCCAGAATACAGAGCACTCATCAGACAGGACTGTTTTGAGTGCACTGACTGCTGTATGCTACTGCCTCCCTAAACATGTCCCAATTTCAAAGATCTTGAAGAGTACAGAACATCAGTGACCTGCAACATTGGTAAATTCATCGACAACGTCACCACTACTAGATACAGCACTACAAGAAGCAGTATAAGACCCATGAGGTGAATACTCAGGGCCCAAGACTACACTTTCAAAGCAGGCGACCAGGTGGCTCTGAAACAGCAAGGGCCAAGCTGTCTTGGGGAATCCGAGAAGCAAAGCAGGCACATTCAACACCATCATTCCTCGGCACTCGATCGCAAAGCTGAGCATGCGGGGCCTGTACACCTCTCTCTGCAACTGGATCCTGGAATTCCTGACTGGGAGACCTCAGTCCATCCTAATCATCAGGAACAACTCTGTTTACTCTGGTTACCTATGACTGAACAGAAATACATAGCTCAAATTCCATCGTTAAGTTTGCAGATGACACAATGGTGCTGGGACTCATCAGCAACAATGATGAGGAGGTACAACAGCTAACAGAATGTGAAGTCCACACCTGTAACTGAATGTTGACAAAACAAAAAAGATGGCCATTGACTTCAGAAGAACACAAGAGGGACCACTCCCGAATGAACATCAACGGCTCTTCGGTAGAGGTTATGAAAAACACCAAATTCATTGGGGTATCTCTTCCGTCTCTCATGGACATTTTTAACAACTGCTGAACTCGCAAAGCACTAAGCAATGTGGAGGATCCATCACAGGGATCTGTTTACTCAGCATTCGGACCCACACAACCAGACTGGGTAACAATGTCGCAAGCCATCAAACTCCTCAACCCTGCACTCTGACACACCCAAACATGTTTATATATTAATCTGTTGTAAACATACTACAACATACATCTTTAGTGTCCAAGTAAATCAATGGGACCAATGGGACTTTAAAAAAGTTGGACATGTTCCCAAGAACCAGGTCTGTAAATCTAATGGAAAAAAAATACTACTTTGTAATGTCCAGCTTGCTCGGTTGCTGTCAGATTTCTTAAATGGTTCGGTTTGTTTTAAATACTTGAGGGTTACATGCTGCTGTTTAAATGCATTTTGGAATAACCTGCTAGTTGGTAAGTATTTGGACGAGTTTTTCTGTTATCATAGCACTTCATATTTACCCGTATTGTCAGTTGTAACTTCTCTATTGGCCACCCTTGAAGTTAATGAAAATGCACCCCCCTTAATTAGAGTCTTTTAGTTTTTATTTCCATTTGTGACTGACAACAGCTCCACTCACATATGCTAAAATATGCCGACCTTGCTCCTTCATGCACCTGCTCAACCTTAGCTTGAAGCTGTACAGAGGTATTGGTGTCTGGTATCTAAATAATTTTGACAAGTAGAGGGAATAGAGCTTTGGGCTTTCAACCAGAGATTCGCAGTTAAGTGTGCCATGCAGCCACTGTTGGGTCCTTGAGCAAGACCCTTAACCATTGTACTGTACATCTGTATATGTGTAGTGACAAATAAAGGCAGTCTATTCTGTCTACACAACACGCAGGCAAAGGGGATTCGGCATAATGCCGCCACAGGTTCAAAACAAGACCCAGGAGACCACAGATCCACATATTCCGAATCAATTGGATGTCTGCTTAATGCCTTTTGCCTGCAAATCCAGTGACATTTGACAGGGTTTGCTCACTTTTCAATCTGTGTTCATAATCTAGAAGTACACATAATGATCCGATTTGTATGCGTACATTTTTAAAAGGGTATTTGTGTACAAATGAATACGTATGAATACAACTTTAACAGGTATGCCGAATGTAGATGAGCATGCACATTTTCTACAGTGATTGTAACGTTGCCTTAATCTAAACCAACAACAAAAAAACATGATACAAAATACCATTTCAGTGTAAGTTCCTGAAATTCGTTTTTGCAAACAAGCTAAGCAATATCTGAATACAAACATACAACAACCTGAGAATGTAACAATGTAAGACTACAAAATAATTCTCTTTAAACCTGTAAAATAATGCTTTGGGAGGGGAATATAATAGTGTTTACACACTGACAACATTTTTCCTGTAATTTCCTGGTTCGAGTCCCTGCTGTTAGAGGGCATTCCCAAAACATGATGCCATAAGCTCTTGTAAAACCACGTGTTATAACACATACCACTTTAAAACCAAGAGCACAGTTTAACTACAGTTTACTGCTGGTCTTTGTACTCTTCTTTGTGGCTTGTGTTATAATATATTAAGCATGTTTAAAGAAATACACAACGAGTAACAACGTTAAACAGCAAACTATGCTGATTAGAATTTACCGCAAACATATGTGACAGTGACGGGGGAGGGGTCCAGGGATTTTGATAGTCAGGTAAAAGACTTTCATTTTGCAAGATTATAGTAACATGATTTGATTCACGAATATTTAAAGATTACTGGTTCTATCGAAAGATCGAGAGCTTCTCTTCTGGCGATCACAACACGCCTTCCACCACTAACGAGTGAAACTACACGCTAGTTTTAGCCACCGAGCTTAAAAAAAAAAAAAAAAAAAAAGGCTAACACCGCAGCAGGCTAGTAAGTGAATGATCGTCACACCCAAAGAACCGCTTTAAATAAGTGAATATACAAGCCCAGTGAGTTTAAAAACAATAAACTGTACCTTTCTGCATTAACTTGAGCTCTCCGTTCTCCTTCTTCAAGACCACATTGACGCTACTACAGCCGCCAGTGCTGCTGCTCTTCTCAGAGCACAGTTTGTGTTTCCTCTTGTCCTTCTCCCGCTTCTCCTTCAGCTTTTTAAGTTGAGGTGGTGAGGCCAGAAAGGCGCTCTGCTTAAACACTTTGTGGAGAGAAGGTTGAAGCTGAGCAGGACTGTTCGCTTTGCCGGGGCTGAAGCTCCATGTCGTCGCGCTACAGCTGCTGCCATAACTCTGCTGCTGTTTCTCTCCTCCGCCGCCGCCTTCGCCATTGAGCTTCTTAGCTTTCAGGCTCTTTTCTTCACTACGGATTTTTTTTGACGGTGGAGGATGGTGGTCTCTGGAAGACTGCGCTCGGTTTTCGGACGACTGCTTTGATTCTTTTGGTTTAGAAAGCGGGCTCTTGGTCGTTGAGCCAAAGTGAATGAGGCTAACTGGCTCCGCCATCTTGGGTTTTTCTCTATTTACCCTCTCGCACACTGCTGCTGTTTGTGTGAGGTTGGGGAGAGGCGGGGCCTGGCGCTAACTGACTTACAGAATGGGCGTGATCTGTACATACGTCACATCAATGCTGGGCGTATCAGTAAACACAGAATTGGCGCACTTACTCCATTACGCGGGAAAGGGGCAAAGCGCATGCCAATACCTCCTTATAAAACAAATGTATACATTCTACAACACAAGGGGGGGGACACAGCCACTAGCCATTAACACTGATGATGAATTACATTTCCCGTTTTCATTTAAATTTGCTATCATGTTTCAGATGATGCGCGAATTGGTTCGGGAACAGAAAGTTGGGACAAATATATCAATAACCATGCAACTACGTTGTTGAACTTAAATAAACAGCTACTTTTTACAAAATGTATGACTAATCTTAGTGTTTAACCCTTAACAGTAACTACAAATAAAACAGTGCATGTTTTAGTTAACATTAAATATATGAACATGTATCACTATAGTGGGGTTAGTGACATTTTCAACAAGCCAAATTTAAATGACAATAAAATATATGAAAATTGCAAATGTTTGCACATTATCAATGTTTTGTACAAATAGAGTGATCAGGCATGTCCAATTTTTGGTTTTCAGAATTTCTAAATTGGCAAAACAAAAATGTCCAGGATTTGATTCGCTATTTGCAGACATCCCAAGTGTCCCAGAAGAGTGGACAAAAACGATCACACACACACACACACACACACACACACACAGAGAGAGAGAGAGAGAGAGAGAGAGATAGAGAGAGCGCACAGACCCCTAAATTAAGAAACACCTTCACCAGGTACAGACTGAACACACACAAGATGGCTGTGGAGAAGCGGTGCCACACTTGGTCCTTTTACCCCTAGAGGAGTGGCTGTGCAAGAACCCAAATTTTGGGGGTGTATAGAGAGCTGCACTCTAGCAGATCCCCAAATACAGGTGTGAAAAAGTTTTTCTTATTTAATAAATTAGCAAACATTTCGACATTTCTGGTTATTCATGTCAAGATGGGGTGCTGAGCGTACAGTAATGAGAAATAAAATGAAGATTTTTGAGTTTAGCAAATGCAATGAAAGAGTAAAAAATTTAAATGGGTCTGAATACATTCCATACCCACTCTATATATACCATGCTAAACTCAAAAAAGTTCATTTTATTTCTCATTATTGTATACTCAATACCCCATCTTGACATAAAAAACACCAGAAATCCAGGTCTAGGTGCACCTCCTTGAAATGAGGTTTCTCTTTATGTTATGCTTTCTTGCATGCCATAATTACAAGTATTTATGGTAACACAGTATGAACTCGGATCATATGCAGGAAATAATTTTAAACATTTTAAAACATTATGTGACATTATCAAACCTTTTCTGGAACAATGTACAAAATGTATCAATGTTTAACATTTTTACAAGTACCAAGTAAAAGTATGTGTTTAGAAATACAAACTTTCATTACTTTGAGTTTATTTTACAATAATAATCTAATATTTCGTGTTGTAAAATGTCAAGTGCACTTCCTTAAAATGTACATAACTTTTTTAAAATTAATTCATTATGATTAATAATTCATTCAGCCACATAAGTGAGATGTTATTTATAATTTAATAATTTGCAACACGTGTAATAGCACCAAACATTTTTATTTACAATTAAAACACCTTAGATGGTTGAAACATAGAAAATAAATTTAAACCAGATTTTATTAATATTTTAAGGAACTAATTGAATTTTCAAATATGCTACCCTCCAAAAGTATTGAAGCAGTGAGGCAATTCCTGTATTTCATTGCTTTGACATTAAAATGTGCACATGAAGTCAAATATTATTTATTTCTAGGTATTTACATTTATGTGCCATCAGTGCAAAAAAAAACGTTTTTGCTAATCTGCACTTGCTTTTCTGTATTTCCTTTGTTTTCACAGATACAGCTCTCTGGTTTTGATGTTGATTACTCTTCTAACTATAAATGCACACTATGCACAGGCAAAACCCAAATGCAACTAAGTGTTGGCATACAGCACTTAAAAAGGCTAACAAAACATGACTGATAGTCACGTGTTCCAATACATTTGTTCACAAATAAAATTGGGTGGGTTCAGGCAAAATGTGCTATCTTCTGAACTGTGTATCTCATATGCATCTTTTACTGTCGGACCTAATTTTTCTTCTGCCTTACTATTCCAATACTTTTGGAATAAAGTGTAAATCACTGTCACACTACATGACATTTTCATAAACAGCAAGTGCATCTCAAATCCATGGCTTTGTTTAGGGGTGCTGGAGCCTATCCTAGCTCTTCATCGGGCGCGAGAAGCACAAGGTAACACCCTGGATGTGGCACCAGTCCATCACAGGTAACTACAGGACAATTCAATTCTCCAATGAACCTGGTAGCATGTCTTTGGACTGTGGGAGGAACCCATAGTACCCAGAGGAAACCCACGCAGAGACGAGAAGAACATGCAAACTCCACACAGAAAGGACCAAGATCGGCCCACCCAGGGATCAAACCCAGGACCTTCTTGGTGTGAGGTGACAGTGCTATCCACTAAGCCACCGTGCCCCCTGCATTGAATTTTTGATTTAGATTTTTTTTTACATTACAATTAAATGCACTGCATTTTACATCGACTCATGTTTATGTTCGTTTTTCGATGTCTACCAAAAACGTCAAAAAATTCAAACGATATTTTTTCAGATGCAAAAATACAACATCAAAAAATCAGCTTAAACATCTGGGAGACTCAGAATGAGCAATCAATCCCATCTCAGATCGAACCAGAGATCATGAATAGCCAGAATGGCAAAGGCGTGGCCAATGATTAGCTCCAGGATGATCAAAGTCTCAAGTTATCTGTGAGTACTGTGGGAGTTAGAAGACACTTTTGTGAAGCTAATCTATTAGCAAGACGTCCCTGCAAAGTCCCACTGTTAAAAAAAAGACATGTACTGAAGCGGATAAAATTTGCCAAAGAACACATAAACTGGAGAAATGGAGAAACATATTGTGGACTGATGAAAGTAAAATTGTTCTTTTTGGGTCCAAGGGCCACAGTTTGTCAGACGACCCCCAAACTCTGAATTCAAGCCACAGTACACTCTGAAGACAGTGAAGCATGGTGGTACAAGCATGATGATATGGGCATGTTTCTCTTACTATGGTGCTAGGCCTATTTACCGCATACCAGGGATCATGGACCAGTTTGCATATATCAGAATACTTGAACATGTCATGTTGCCTTATGCTGAAGAGGAAATGCCCTTGAAATGGGTATTTCAACAAGACAACAACTCTATACACACCAGTAAACGAGCAAAATCTTGGTTTCAGTTTAATAAAATTGTGGTTATGGAGAGGCCAGCCCAATCCTCGGACCTAAATCTGATAGAAAACTTGTGGGGTGACGTTAAAGATGCCGTTTCTGAGGCAAAACCAAGAAATGCAAATGTAGTCAAAGCATCCTGGGCTGGAATACCAGTTGACAGGTGCCAAAAGTTGGTTAAGTCTATGCAACACAGATTTGAAGCAGTTATAAAAAACTGTTGTTACTCAACTAAATATTAGGTTAGTGATTCACAGGAATGGTAAATCCTATAAAAAGAGCACATATTTTGAGTTTGTAAAGACAAATGCAGACACTGCTTTATTAGTTAAAAGTTATGTACAAACTCTTCATGTTTTGATTGTAACCCAATGCAAGGAACTAAAAACTACTAAAAAGATTTTGTGCTTAACTAGTGTTTTTATACACTATTATTTTTTACACACACACACACACACATATATATATATATGTATATTCAGTTCAATGTGCACAACTGCAGCAGTTAATAATCTGTTCTGTGTTTTGAATATAAGATCAGATGGGACGGCAGTGATCACAATGCAAAACCCATTCATTTCGTTTCAAGAAAAACATGTGCAGTGATGTGCCTGTGTTCGTTTCTGCTTCAAAGTATAATCACCATGAAAGTGGTTGTCATTTAACATAAATACTTTACTTCACGTTCTCGGTTACTGCGATATATATATATACAAGAAACGTAACAGCTTTACTTTTGAATGAAGCAAAGTGTGTGAATTACTGCCGATAAGAAATTTAATAAAATACAAATATTTACCATGTCTAACAGATGCAGGATTTTATTCATTTTAAAGAGTTCGATAGATCACACGACACATAAGGACTGTTATATGGGGTGTTAACAAGATCCAGATAACAAAAGGACATTGAATAAACGTTGATTCAAAGTCCTTTTGCTATTTATATGATCCTGTGGAACAATTAAATTGAGCACGCGGAGGAACTGAGCATCTCTAAGCACTTTGGGACGGGGGCGTGGCTCACCGCTCCTTAACTGGAACTTATGAAAAATGTTGATAGGGATTCACGAAAAAGTAAATATACTGACAACATCGTTAAACTTACACTACTGCTCACATGATATCTGGATCGATCTGAGACGGGATCGATTGCTCATCTTGCATGTACCGGATGTTTGTTTTGAATTTGGGTAACATTATGAAAATGAGTCGACGTAAAATGCCACGCGTTTAATTCTGAGGCAAAAAATAAATAAATCAAAATTTCAATGCAAAAAAATCAGTGCTGGAAAATCAAAGGCTTTTAAATGTCGAAATCTGATGACAGATTTACTCCCATAGACCATTTACAAAAGTGATGTGAAATTTTAATTTAGTTGTAATTTTATTTGGAAGAATCATCATTTATGATCTCTCCAAGTTTTTAATAGTTGTAAAGGCTTACACAATTAGGATTGTAAATCTTTTTGGCTGCTCTCATCCTCATTATTGATTTGACATTCCTGACACAACCCTTCGGTGTGTAGATACATCTGTGGATGCGCTGGGACACATCATCAGTGATGTTTCCTAAGATCCTCGGGTGTTTCGGGTCTCGCAACATCAGACACCCTCATTTAGGCGACCCAGCCGGGGCTGATCAGACCCCGACTTGTGTCCCAGCAGCATTGGCCCACGCTTCGGACCTTTTGATCCAAATCCACCTAGAGGCTCTCTCTGCAGCATCTGTGGTGGACTTGATGGC
>JAYDZF010000001.1:22332834-22350976 GCA_034509105.1 Microcambeva barbata
TTCCAGATGTCATTCCAGGTCAGCTTTCTCTCCATCAATCCTTCCCATCTAGTTGATGCTCCCTGCTGCCGCATACTAACCATCCTGTTGCTCCTCACCTCCTCCACCTCCTTCTATTTATCCGGACTTAAGATCAGCAAAACAGCACACAGGTTTGAGCATCCCTTTGTCTAAAGTTCCTCTCAGCCAAACAGCAACACAGATTCGAACTAGGAGGTTCATACTAACTGGTGTGCAGTGGAAAATTTCACTACTCTAGCAACTGAAAACTAGCCAAAATCAGGCCCAGCTTGATAACTTGATTTATGAATTAAATTAGCTGTACAACCGAGTAAACAAAATAACATTAATGCCTTCTTTAACAGATTTGATCTGATTACTAAACAATAAGAATCAATTGAAAACACACCGATTTCCCCACACCAGTATTCACTCCCAGTGGATGTAGAGCCAAGAAGAAACTTGTGTTGGTTGAAAAAATCCTGGTGGAGCAAGTGATTATCTTTTTCTGGTGTAATTGCTGTAAAGATACTGATAGTGAATGTGTTTTCCCTAAAAGCTACTTTAACTCTAGCCACACCAAGTACACACCACAAATAAAACTAAGCCACAGCAACATGTTCCTCTTAATGTCTTTACTTAGAAGATGATTGATTTCTGTAAAATACTAACATGTAATATGAAAAGAATGGTGCTCCTGAAAAGGCACAGTCAGGCTCTGAAAGGCCAATGGTACAGAGCATGTTTATGAAGGAGAAGCAGTGTATAAAAAATAACATTTAGAATACAATTTACATAGAAAAACAAATATTATTACAATCTCAAGCCAATTCCATGTCCAGAAATGGCTGATAAACAGCTAGCCTTTGGAAAAAACACTGAAAGGGAGAGCAACAACAACAAAAAACTTAAGTATTTGTTATAGCAGTAGGGTGAATAATTTACAGGTGATAGTACAAGGGGAAACATGCACATACTTCTTACATCTTCCGTTAATAAGAATATACAGAAATAGCACATTGTGTTTTATATATCTGCTTTCCCTGTACACCTATATAACAATACATATATAGCAATCCAGCCGGGGAAAATCAAAGCAAACATTAAAAAAAAAAAACAGTAGTTCTCGGTCCCTAAGGATGCATATCCTGTCATAGTACAAATCATGAATTGTCATAATAGAAGTTGCAAAATATAGAAACACTTTAGATAAGCAGCACAGACTACATATGTCTGTTTGCTTAGTTACTTTTTTGCTAGAAAAAAAATAAAAGTAGTCAGTGGACCCAGCCAAGAGGAAATATAGCACCAGTAAATCCATGACATATGAAACACATGCAGTAGCAGAAGTAAGACTGCAGCAAGGAAGATTATCTGAAGAACAACTGATTAATATTTTTGAACTGGGATGGTGCTGAGAGAGATGTGATCTTTGCTCTCCAGTGGCACTTAGAAGTGGATGATGGAAGTTGCGGTGGTGTCATCTGTGTTGGCCTTTGTGCATTTTGGATCAACTTTTGAGGCTCCTTAATTATTATGTCCACTCAGAAGGAGGGCTTCTTGGGCCTTTTGGTTGCATGCAACGGTTGCCAAATCCTGATATAAAAACATGACACAAAAGAAAAGGTTAATAAAATATTTGCAGGGCCCAGTAACACAGAATATTATGTTGAGTACTAAATGTGGTAGGTAGGGCTACAGCTATAGTTTATTTTTGTAACATAATTAAATTTTCTATTGACTATTCCAGTGATTAATCGATCTGGTTTCAATGAAGAAAAAAGTCTTAGAACACAAGTTTTTTCCCAGTTTAAAATAATCTAAAACGTACTGTTGTTGTTTTTCTGTTTTTTCTTTGTTTGGCCCACACTTTTCCAGTTTGAGGTCCGATCAATCACATATCTGCTGCATTCTAAATCACACTATCATACTGAACAGTATGCATGTAGTGAACATAGTTTTCATTGAAATACACATGAAAAGTGTAGTTGCATAGATTAAATGATTCAAAAGATGCGAAAAATGATTTTTAGTAATTGAATTACTCGAGTCAGTCAAGGAATTGTTTCAGCCCTAGTGGTAGTTACCTGGGTTTAACTCTGATCA
This sequence comes from Microcambeva barbata, assembly GCA_034509105.1. NCBI lineage: Eukaryota > Metazoa > Chordata > Actinopteri > Siluriformes > Trichomycteridae > Microcambeva > Microcambeva barbata. Next base: position 22,334,941 of record JAYDZF010000001.1, read on the forward strand.
GAACATGTAAGGAGTTTGTGTTGGTTTCCTACGTATGTGTGGGTTTCCTCTAGTTTATCCTGTTAAATTATTTAATCATTTGAATTTCTTTTTATCCTGGTAGACAAAAACATTGTTTTTGGCAACATCCAGAGGAATTGGGCATAATATCTTGCACATAGACATAATATAAAGTATTCCACTTAATGCCTTGTTTAAGAGGTATTTTGTGAGCATTCTGCTGTAGATATACATGACAAATTGCTCAAAAATAAACTACTGGTATATAATAAATAATATTGCTCTTCAAATAAAAAATAGATCAGGGGTCTCAGAATTTCAACAAGCTGCGTGTCCATTTTACTCACACCGGCAACGGTAGTGCCATAAGCATTGTTAGCACTGTTGTGTGCTGCAGCCTCAAAGTGAGCATTAGAATGTGTTCAGCTTGGTTGCCAGAGATGTGTCTCTATGTTACCGCTGATGAGTGCAAAAGTTCAGTGGCAGACAGTTTTCTCCATCCAAGGCTTCTGGTTGGGAAGAGTTTTCATTCCAGTTCTTCCATTGAATTTTTACTAGTTTCCCAACAAATCGTACAACCGCTTCCACGAACAAGATTTATAGCCCAGCCCTAGCACATGACACAAATGACGGAGAGAACATAAAACCCCAGACCAACAATACTGTGTGGTGTCCACACTACCAGCTACAACCTCCCAAAAGCACACAAAGTACTGTAATGCACAGAAAGACTCCCCTAGGTGTAAGTGAAAAGGCATGATTGATAATCTGTAATGGTCTTGGCTTTGCACCTAATGAATTTGGTAGGATCTAAACCTAATGAAATCCTGCTCTGGACAAAGCAGTCACAAAGGATACATTAATTAAAAGTTATATGATGAGTAAATTTGACAAAATAAATAATTTTCACAAAGTTCCAAAAGTTAAAAAGGTTACTAAAAGGTTTAAATTGAGTGTGTTTGTGTGATGGCAGGGGCGGAGAATTCAAAGGGATGTTTTATTAAAAAGGTGCAACAGTGTTTACTGGTCAGAGCATGTGAATGCAGCACGTTTATTACTCACCCAGCTGTGCAGCTGGCTCCTGTTCAGTCTTCGCATCTGCTTTAATTATGCTGCTTGTATTTTTTGCCTGGTTGTTCGAACTCCTTCCATTCTCCTGCTCTCCTTCTAGATAAAAAAACAAGATCGATAAAATAACTTGTTCTTAAAGACATGCAACACATAAAAATAGTTGCTTTGGTTTCTTATGGCACAGGCATGCTCTTTTGTTTGGATATGTATGGAATGGTAAAGTAAGCTTGAAGCCATGCAATTGATTGGCATGTTTCCAAGTGAAACCTAGCCCTTCACGACCCTCACTGGGACAAATTGATTGATACAAATTAAAGGTCTAAGTGTCATTTCTTTCGAAAATAAAAACTATTGTACACAACACTCCCAACTTTCATGGGGTTTACATTCCAAGAGGAACCACGAATCATGAAAAACCTAGATTTTTTTATTATTACAGATAAAACCCGAAATTTTACAGTGCAGCTGCCAATAAACAGCAAGAACAAACAAATAATGCCCTTCGATAGGGAACTTTTCCAAACATCCCATCTCTAACACTGCCAGTGGTTTCTGGCGATAAGACTGACTGTAATTAAACAGATTTATAATCAGCACACCTGAGTTTGTTTCTTTGACCCTTGTATACAATACTGTACATCTTTGTGGAAATAAATATTAACTTCACTAGTACACATGAGACTCCTCTTGTCCCATTGGTTTTCTTTTAAACTGAAAAACTTTAGAGCAGCATACAGTCAATAATCTTGTACGTGGCAGTCAGCAATATTTTAGTCTTAAGAACTAGTGTAGAACGTAATTTTCAAATCCAAATGAATGTTTTTCCACACAGAAAGACATATGCGGTCAACCTAAACCTTTGTATTAAAAAATCTTAAGCCATACTTTAATTAAAAGTTGTATTTAATAATTACAGCATTTTTCTTTTTGCTGCACTACACACTACAGATTCATAAAATACTAATTAAGTTCATAAACTTAAAAAAACAAATATGATCTAAAAATGAAAAATCACTGCGACTAACCAGTAGTGTTTTACATTGTACACAAAACATTAAGTTCTATTAACCTACCTGGTGACGTTTTCGTCTGTGTGAGAATTTCCTGTTAAGTAAAGACCATACATTTAAACATCCCATTAGGGTAAACATGAAAGTGATCACTAGAATCATGTTTTTGGTTTACCTGGTTTACCACCATCACATCCTGAGGTTCTGGAAAAGAAAAATAAAAACTTTAATAAATGAGAAGTAAACTTCAAAAGAGACATGACAGATTCCATGTAATTGTCTTTTTTATTTGTCTGATGCCAGGTCATTGTCAGATTGATGATTATGACTGCACAGACACTATTTGTTGTTAACTAATGAAAACTAATGAAAACATCAAATTCAGCATCTCAGAAAAGATCAATGCAAAAAATATTTTTTTATAAATATTGGCCAACTGAAAAACATTAACCAGAAATCTATGAGCAAGTGCAGCACTCAATATTTAGTTGGGGCTCGTGTGGCGTTGATTACTGCAGTGTGGAATGGAGGTGATCATTATGTGGCAGTGCTCAGGTGTTCCTCTTCACAATACCCCAAATACTTTCTATGGGGTTAAGGGCAGGCGAGTTTGCTGGTCAATTAACAACAGGAATACCATGGTCCGTGAACCAGGTACTGGTAGCTTTGGCACTGTGAAGGTGCCAAGCCCTGTTGGAAAATGAAATCTGCATTTCCATAAAGTTGGTCAGCAGGAGGAAGCATGAAGTGCTCTAAAACTTTCTGTTAGACGGCAGCGTTGACCTGATACATGGCACCCCAAACCATCACTGACTGTGGAAACTTGACACTGGATCTCAAGCAAATGCAAAATTGATCAAAGAACATATCTTTGGACCACAGAGCACAAACAAATTTACAGCTGAAACTCATGTCTTGCATACGTCTGTGCGTGGTGGTTCTTGAAGCACTGACTCCAGCTGCAGTCCACTCTTTGTGCATCTCCTCCACATTATTGAAGGGGTTTTGTTTCATAATCCTCCACAAAGGTTCATTTATCCCTATTGCATGTACACTTTTTTCTACTACATCTTTTCCTTCCCTTTGTCTCTCTGTTCACAGAGCTGTGTCCAGGAATATTAATAGTTAGCCTCTTTAGCAATGACCTTTTCTGTCTTGCCCTTCTTGTGTAAGGTGTCAATGGTTATCTTTTAGACAACTGTCAAGTCAGCAGACATTCCCATAATTGTGTAGCCTACAGAACGTAACAGAGACCATTTAAAGGCCTTTGCAAGTGTTTTGAGTTAAGTAGCTGATTAGAGTGTGGCACCACTTGTCTTCAATATTGAACCTTTTCACAAAAGTCTAATTTTCTGAGATACAGAATTTGGGATTTTCATTAGTTGTTAGTTATAAACATCAAAATTAAAAGAAATAAACATTTGAAATATATCAGTCTTTTTCATGATATTCTAATGTTATGACCATCACATGTGTAATTACAGAATTAATTACACAATAAAACCCTGGGAAAATAGTTTCTCTCTAAATGCTATGCAATGTTTAATGTTAACACTTATATAAGCACCATTAAAAGTTTTAACATTATCTACAGGGTTAATCAAGTCACAGGGCACTGTTATTAGAAACTTTAGGGAAAATTACGTCTTGAAAGCCACCATATTGGATAAATGTTCCAATTCTCTGGTTCATTTTAACTTTCATTTCTGAAATAAAAAGGTACCCTGAAGATTAAATAAATTATAATATATTCCGAAATGTTTGGTTATTTAATTTGTAAAGGAAGTACCTAATAGTAAAACAACACATATATTCAGCCTGCTGACTTGCTTAGCTTCTAAGCTGCCTGATTGTCAAAGTGAATCAGTACTGACAAAACCATGAATGGTACACTTACAATCCAGTTAGTACATGGATTATATACCTTTTTAAAAACTATTTTAAGCACACAATAAAACCTAGTATCATGATGAATGAGGAGAAAAGAGTTTGAGAGATTCATGTAGTGGTTTAAATTTGCATCATTAGCACACAAGTAATCCAACACATGTGAACCCAGTGGCTTCAATTTTACATTATTAGTGATACAATAATGCATAGTATTTAAAACAGTAGATTAGCCAACTAAGAGATTTAATTTTTTAAACAAAAAAACAAATTTTAAAAAAAAAAAAAAAAAAAAAAAAAAAAAACTACTGGAAGACATCTTACCATCTATGAGAGTTTAGTGTTTCAATTTGGGTACCTGGTAAATAACATTAGGAAGAAGGATCTCCGATTCTCGTCCAAGCTCTCTAATTTCATGGTTAGACTACTGCAACTCCCTTCTCTCAGGTGTCTATGTCCATGACTAAATCCTTGCAGCTCATTCAAAACGTAACAACTTATCTGTACTTGCAAGAGCTTCCCTTGTCTGTCCAAACTTCTGAGTCTTTCTTTTTTCAAAAATATTTATTGTTTAATAGGATTTTAACATCCCAATCTAATCAAATTAATTAAACTGAGCACCAACATGGAGTCCCCCTGGTGCAGGAGACACAGGGCTCTCATACACGATGCACCGCATACTGGAAGGGAAATCTGAAATGTGGGGTGTGATGCAATTGTACACTACACTCAAAACAAATTAACAACATACTTTCCAAAATGGTATCCACTTCATGCCTTTATTGGTGTCTTAAGCAAACCAGCTGGCCGTTATTCAGCTAGTTTCAACATCAACGGAATTTAATGAACTGTCAAGCAGGAGCTGGGCATAAGTAGCAAAAGAAAAAAAAGGACCTGTTGGGTGGTGTCACTGAAAACAATACTAAAATGTGTGTAGTGGTATCAGCTATGATCCTACCAAAATTAATAAATTTCTGCGTTACTGTGTCCTGACCATGTTTGTGTTTGGTCTAGTTTTAGGTCTTAAGACAAATTGCCCGCCAATAAACAACAACACAACATTAATTGTGCAATCGACTATTCCTTTGCAAATTACCTAAATTGACCATAATGGGCTTGAATTGGCTGAAAGGCTTATTTTGGCTGGGATGGGCCTAAACAGTCAGTTGTCATTTCAAACAACCAATATGTGTATTTGTAAGTATTGTACTGTCCCATACATATATGTCAATATAAACAAGTAATTAGTTGTCAGAGTACAACTGACATTATGACCTGTATGGAGGAATAGAGGATAGTAGAGGAAAATGAAAGGTGAGGGCTCAGCGGGGGATGGGCAGCTAAAGTATTAAAATGTATTTAGAAGAAACAAGCAACATAACACAAAAATCAGTACACTGTCTGACATAATTACAAAGTTGTCAGAACAGAGAGGAAAGTAAAATGACAGTGCTTTAGATACAGCACATCTATTTAGATGTATAATGAAAGAGTAATAGCGTTTTTACAGTTTTTAGGTGCCATCATGTAAGCCAATCTTCACCAAATTTTCTCCTAAGAGTTAAATTGTATATAACAGCTATTGCCCTAACAAAATTCATACATTTCCAAGTTACTTTGTTTTGACAACTTTAAGGTTTGTTTTTGGTTTACTTATAGGTCTCAAGGCCACCAATTGCTTGCCATTACAACATTCCTTTGCAAATCATCATCACATAGGTTGGGAGTTTATCCAAACTCAATTTTGAAGGAATCTGACAAAAACTCTAATACGAGTTAAAATGTGTTCGAGAAAAAGATACAAATTTTAAAAAATACAATATGCCAACTTTTTGTTGGGCAGAGTTAATGCAAATCTACGGTGAAAAGGTCCAGCGTGGTGAGGACAATGTTAGTACCAACTTGAGAACGTGAGAATGAAGACTGTTGCAGCCCCAGTGCCACATTTACTAAACTTTGAGGGGGCGCTACTGAGTAAACTGGTCACACCCAACACAAATAACCTAACAATTGTGAACATTTTAATATAATAAATTTACAGGTACTTTATAGGTGGCGCTATAGAGCCAGTGAGATAATTTCACACATAAAAGTGACTTTAGAACAAACAACGTCCAAGGATTCAAGTATTTCCAAAGTTTCATGAGTTTTCATCCATCATAAGTGCCTCAAAACAAAATTTCTCCAAGATCTATCCACTTGTTTCATGTGCTGTCTTCAGCAAACTAACCAGCCACCATTTTGTCCTCGTTTCAAGTATTTACTATTGCTTCACAATTTATTCTCGGGCATGTTGGAAGTTTATTCCTAACAAAAACAAACAGAATCCGATGAACTATCTAGGGGAAGGCCAAAGAAATTGGTAATAAATTATTTATTATTTTATAATAAATAATAAAATTCAAAATGACTTCCTGTTGGGCAGTCACTAAAACCAATACTAAAAATGTGCGTCATGGAAATTCATGAATTACAAAATGGCTGACTTCCTGTTGGGCAGAATTAGTAAAACTAGTGTCATGTAATAACGTGTGTCATAGTATGGCCTATGATAAAACCTAACTTAATACATTTCTAAGTTACTCTGTGCTTACACATTAATGTGTGTGTTTGGTCTAGTGCTACATCTCAAGTTAATTGCCCGCCATATCAACATCAATTATTCCTTCGCTATTTACCATCATATGGGTTAGGAGTTTTTTTTACCAACCCAATTTTGTAGCCATCTGCCAAATCTTTAGGAGGAGTTCACAGGAGTTCAAAAGTAGGTGAATAATGCACAAATGACAAAATTGCAGACTTCCTTTTGGGCAGAGCTCATGCAAATCAGAGTTATTATGTATGCCATGTTAATATCGATAATCTTACAAAAATTTAGCCCTAATAATAATAAACAGAACAAAAACAATAGTGCTCCGCATCTCTGGTGCTCGAGCCCTAATAAACTGAACAAAATCAATAGTGCTCTGCACCTCTGGTATTCGAGCCCTAATTAATGTATCGTTATGCTTAATAACAATTTTAAATATTTCCAGTAAACCTACAATAAAGTTAATTTATTCATTAGAGCGGTCACAACAAATTTAGTAATACTTTTCACTTAAACTATAAGTTGAATATATCTAGTTTATTTTTTTGTTTACTGGAGAGTTTGAGGGATTTTAGCATCATGTTTTACACTTTGATGAATAAAGTAATCAATAACCATTTCCTGTCATGAATGTAATCAGTTTGCAAGATCATATAAGTCATAGACAAATTAGTATCCCTAATTCACCTTATTTGCATTTTTGGGACTGTGAAAGGAAATTGGAGCACATGGTGTAAACTCACATAGGAAGAACATGGCACCTCCACACAGAAAAAAACCCAAACCAGCCCACCTGAAAATCGCAACCAGGACAGTCTTTGCTGTCAGACGACAGTACTAACCTGCAATCTTTAAAATTAAACCTCACTAGTACTCTTAAAATAAAAACTTTGGTCCTCACAAGGTAATGCTTGCGCTTGAGAGCAATGCATGCTATAGTCTGCTATAGTACAGAAAAGCCAAAAGATATAATCAGTCAGAAAGGAGGAATTAGGAGGCAATGTCACAATGTAAAAGAACATATCATGACACAAATTCAGTCAAATATTTAAACAGTAAATTCATAAAATGTTACACTGTTTTACACAAGGTAGTATGTTTTAATAATTTAGTTACTAATAAATAACTTGGACAATAACTGTAGACAAAACCTGGTCAGATTACTTCATTCAACAGAAAAGTAACTTTTACCAAACGTCCAGACAAGAGACAAGAGTCATTGACGGCTGATAATGCCCTCTTGTGGACATATAGGGAAATGAACGGCTGAAACGCACCTGAAGCCAAAAAGAACGACTCGGGAGTTCTTTCGGGAAGAGGGGGAGGCAAGTCTTCACTTTCACCACTGTCTGAAGCAGACAAGAGCACGGTTACCCCTAGGATCCAGCTCACAAAGTTCAAATTAAGGCAAAAATCTACCCTAAAATACCCCCTCACTCATTGTCCCTATTTCAAAAAAAGCACAGTTCACTTTAGTGTTCTTCTGAAGACATACAGTGGGTATGGAAAGTATTCAGACTTCTTTAGATTTTTCACTGTTTGTTTCATTGCAGCCATTTGCTAAACTAAATTTTTTTTATTTAGCGTTAATGTACAGCCATCCATCTTGACATAAAAAAACCAAAATGTAGATTTTTTTGGAAATTCATTAAAACAGAAAAACAAATATCACATGGTCATAAGTATTCAGGCCCTTTGCTCAGTGTTGAGTAGAAGCACCATTTTGAGCTAGTAGAGCCATGAGTCTTGGGAATGATGCAACAAGTTTTTCACACCTGGATTTGGGGATCCTCTGCCATTCTTCCTTGCAGATCCTCTCCACTTCCGTCAGGCTGAATGATGAACGTTGGTGGACAGCAATTTTCAGGTCTCTCCAGAGATGCTCAATTGGGTTTAGATCAGGGCTCTGGCTGGGCCACTCCTTTATTATTTTAGATGTGTGCTTAGGGTCATTGTCTTGTTGTCTGAGGTCCAGAGCACTCTGGAAGACGCGTTCTTCCAGGATATCTCTGTACTTGGCCACATTCATCTTTCCTTCAATTGCAACTAGTCGTCCTGTCCCTGCAGCTGAAAAAAAAACCATAGCATGATGCTGCCGCCACCATGTTTCACTGTTGGGATTGTATTTGGCAGGTGCCTGATAACGCATAGAATTGACGCCAAAATGTTTAATCTTCCTCTCATCAGACCAGAGAATCTTATTTCTCATAGTCTGGGAGACTTTCATGTCTTGCATGGAGGAGAGGCTTCTGTTGGGCCACTATGCCATAAAGCCCAAACTTATGGAGGGCTGCAGTGATAGTTGACTTTGTGGAACTTTCTCCCATCTCCCTCTGAACAGCATGTGAGTTAAATATAAGTGTCACAACAAAGGGTATGAATACTTATGACCATTTGAAATATTAGTTTCTCTTTTTATTTTTAAATAACTTCGCAAAATTTTCTACATTTCTATTTTAATGTCATAATGGGATGCTGAGTGTACAATAGTGAGAAATAAAATAAACTTTTTTGATTTTAGCAAATGGCTACAATGAAACAAAGAGTGAAAATTTTAAAAGGGTTTAAATACTTTCCGTACCCACTGTACAATTGCTATTTGAGACATGACAAGCTTAACTGATTAACATACTTAACTAATAATTAGCTTTAGAGACCACATCCACAGCTCACTGCACTAAGCAACACATGCAACACATGCAACACATGCAATCAGTTAGATTTGCCAGCAGCTCAGAATCAACTCCAAATCACACCATCTCTTCAACCACAACGAGATGAACTCAGATTTTGAAGTTGTACAAGACAGAAATAGTCAGCTCCAAAGTCTCAGATTAAGAAAAGAAAGATTAATAGTTAAACCCACAGATTTGAAATATATGTGTGTGTGTATTTTGGGAAGAGGGGCGTTTCACACTACACAATCTCCCATCAGAAGGGAGCACAAATGATAGAAGGAAGCACATATGAGTCTGCCATGTCTTCCAAACTTTTAAGTCTCTGGGTTTAATAACAGTGTCCAGAAATGCTAAACAAAAGTTGCCTGTGTACAGATATGCAGCATAAAAGTGCTGGGTAAAAATAAGCAAGACATGGATTTGGCTATGTGAACAGAATGGATTGATTTGTAATTTTGTATGTTAATAAATATTTTTGGAATGTTGGTATTTATGCAGATAAAGTTCCACATTTTCTCAGCTTTCTCAACTATATCTTGCATACTTATTGGCTATGGTTCAACACCACACTAAATGCCAGTCACCAGAAACCGCACAGCCAGGTAGGTAACTTTCTGGTGTTTGACACACCAAGACTTCATTAGACATAAAAGTTTGAATTAGTTTCTGTTGAGTGATAAATCAGAAGTGATCTTAAACCCCTGTGTGGCATTATGCTAAGTAAGTAAGGATTGCATGGAGCTGCTCAACCATGGACACCAATGCCATGAAGCTCCAAGGGGCACAATTTGGTGACCGACTCTACTTGGTCTACCACTTCAAATCTAGGCCTAAACATTTTACACTTGAAAGAAAAAAACTGATGTATGTAAAAATAAATGTTACTGTTTTCAAATGGTGGTATACTATTACAGTGAAATTCTCAACCTCGGTGAGCTCTTTCAAATGAAAAAAAAAATAGTAAAAAAAATTATAATCAGTTTCTGACTTGTGTTTGTTTGTTTTGTTGTTCTGTAATTTTTCACCATTAACAGTCAAAGAAAAGCAAGTGGTTAAAAAGTACATTAAATGTATTCTGAGGTGTTTTTAAAGTTAACATTCAGATGTGGAAAATCTCCCAAGAGAAGCCGATTACTAAAAGTAAATAATAAAACACAAAATCAACATAACCAGGTAGGGCTGAAACGATTATTTAAGTAACTCGAGTTATCGTATATAAAGCTCACAGTTTTAAACGGATTGAGTTTTGCATTTGAACTACACATTTACGCTGTCGTCAGGTGTCATGAAAAGCAGAGGGCTGCATCCAAAATCACACACAGGAACATGACTTTTCCCGCACAGTTCAATAAATACTATGTTCACTGCACACTCATCCATTCCACCTAGTGTTCAATAAGAAAGTGCCATTAAGGGCGGAACCAACATCTCAGAACGTGGACCGCATAATGAAAATGGAGTCACTCCGTTATTGCACGATAAATATCGAGGGCCGAACAGAGGAGACATGAGAAAACAGAGAAAACTAAAGAACGCATAACATTTTTCTAAAGAAATGCTATTTTTTTTTCACACACACAATTTCACTTCATTTGACCACAATCTAGACAGAGCTTTTTGCCTCCTACAAAACACTAAAGCTTTATGTTGCATGAACTGTAGCTGAGACATTTAGTTCTGAAAGCACAAACTAAACTCAGGCCTGCCTAAACCATAGACCTAATGTTTAGGTGCCATTTTCTATTATTACCTCATTAAGATTGCATGTGTACATTTGAAAAGTCATTTGGATTAAATTTGTTTTAATGTATTTGTTTTAGCTGTTTAAGAATGTTCTCTTTAAACTGTGCTATATGCAAGAAATAAAGGTGTGTACAATCTTATTTAATCTTATATGTATTTATATGTGCTCTTTATCAAAGCAAAATAATGTATTATTTTAATAATCACTGGAACAATTGTTAGAATACTCAGTTACAAAAATAATCGATAGCTGCAGCCCTATGACCCAACCAAACAAAAAAATAAAAATATCAGCAAAACCACAATTAGATCTAGGAGGCATGAGACAGAGCACCAGCATCCCCAGAGGAAAAAACCCACAAAGCCCTTTATGCGAATTACATTCCCTGTATTCAATTTCATAAACAATTTTTTCATTAAAATGTTGCCAATTCAGGCAAGTTGAACTCTTTTCAGTGCTCCCTACACTGGAACATATGACTGTCTAAAATAGAATTATGACTCAGTCTCAGTGCCATGGTGCCGACCAGAATGTTTAGCAACAAGTTTAATAAATACAATTTAATAGTAAGTATTTGGGCTCGTTTGGTTTAGCAAAAATTATCGTTATTATTGTAACCATGTTATGAGTAGACAAATTACATAGTTAATTAGTTCTCATACATAGATCAGTAACACAGAGAGACATGCTCAGCTAATACCTTTGATTAGACAGCCGGGGTCATGGCTGCTGCTGCTGTAAGCAGCATTCCTTGCCTTTACACAAAGCTGTAGTCTTCCTGTACACATTTAATAAGCATACTTTATTTAATAGGCCTACTTACCCTGGTTACTTGTTTTCCTTGCTACATGTTCAAACACATCTAAAATAATGGCTACAATGTCATCGATTACTGCTGCTAGCATGGTTGAGTGAATATTTTTTAAAATATGTAGTAAATGCACACTGAATGATATTTATGGCTATTTTAGGCTGTTCATGGGAACAGACTGAAAAGTTGGATGTTCCACAATTTTGTAAATTATTTTGAAAGTGATTTCCATTTCATTACAAGGTATAAAATTTTTTTTTTTTAATTAGTTAGCAGTAGTCAGTCTAACATACCTGTCTCTGCATCTGAGTCAAGACCAGCTATAGACACTGAGGTAACCTTTCTGGGAATGTGGTCATCATGAGGTGCTGCAGAAACAGTCCCGGTGGCCGTGGACACATTTGACAAACATTCAGTGTGACATGGGACATGCTGGGAGTCTGCACCTTCCTCAGACTCTGGGTCTGAATGGTCCGAGTGCAGTGGATTGATAAAACACAGGGGGGTCAGAAAGGAAGCGCCCATCCCTTCAGATGCTGGGACAGTGGCAGGACTTGACCCAGGCACTGCTTTAGTGGAACGTGTCCAGCTCCCCTGACTTTTGTTCATGTGCAAAGGCAGGTGGTCGGGGCGAGAAGGGTTTTCAGAATCCAGTGACTGCAAGCTGTTATTGGATCGTATTTTGAAAGCATGTGTTCTATGTAGAACGCTATTGGTCTCAAAACTACGCAAGCCCTCCTGCAATGGCACTTTCTTGATCTCAAAATTCAGAGGTGTGTGTTTGTTGGTCTCTGGAGGGAAGGTGGAAGGCACAGAGACGAGCATAGATGGAGCCTTCTTGGCACTTTCACTGTAGTTCTTATTTAGGTCAGGTTCTTGCTCAGTCGCCAGCATATGTAGTAGAGGTTTGGGGTGGTAGCGATCGGTCTCCTGGCGCACATCGCTCACTGTGGGGAAAGCCGAGGGTGGAGATGGCGTGAGGATGGGTGGCACAGGTCGAGGCTCAGGTGCTTGCAAGATCTCCTCTCGGACGTCACCTTCAAGCTGAGAACTAAAACACACAAAAAAAACAAGAACATTTTCACATTCATTATGATAAACGTGTTAAAGGGATTCAGGGTTCTGGTCCCTAGTGGTGATATCATCTATACCTGTGCATTTTACCTTCCCTCCAGAGACCAACAAACACACATTCCTGAATGTTGAAATCAAGAAGGTGCCATTGCAGGATATATTGCGTAGCAAGTCTGAGGGATATTGCACATACACTGTGATGGATTGGTGTTCTGTCCAAAGTGTGTTGCTGCACTGCAATCAGTGGTTCCACAAAAACCAAACTTGATCACAATAACGCTGAACATTCAAAGCTATAAATACATGCATTTGTTAAGAGAAACATATAATATAATGTATTGATTGCTTATATATATACTGCTATAAAAGGAATACTTATAGACACAGCACAATAGAACTCCAAGTAAATCAAACTTTTGAGAAATCAAACTGTCCACTTCGGAAGCAACAAAGGTGGGGACCACAGACCACTTCTCAGTACCTAGTACCTATGCTTTCTGGCTGATGTTTTGATCACTTTTGAATGTTGGTGGTGCTTTCACACTCAGGGTAGCATGAGACAGACTCTACAACCCACACAAGTGGCTCAGGTAGTGCAGATCATCCAGGACGGCACATCAATGCGAGCTGTGGCAAGAAGGCTTACTGTGTCTGTTAGAGTAGTGTGCAGAGGCTGCAAGCGCTACCAGGAGACAGTACACCAGGAGACGTGGAGGAGGCCATAGGAGAGCAACAACCCAGCACCAGGACCGCTACATCCACCTTTGTGCAGGAGGAACAGCAGGAGCACTGCCAGAGGCCTGCAAAATGACCTCCAGCAGGCCACAAATGTGCATGTGTCTGCACAAACGGTTAGAAACCGACTTGATAATGATGATATGAGGGCCCGACGTCCACAGATGGATGTTGTGCTCACAGCCCAACACCGTACAGGACGCTTGACATTTGCCAGGAAACAACAGTATTAGCAAATTCGCCCTGTGCTCTTTACAGATGAAAGCAGGTTCACACTGAGCACATGTGACAGACGTGACAGAGTCTGTAGACACCGTGGAGAGCGATCTGTTGCCTGTAACATCCTTCAGCATGACCGGTTTGGCAGTGGGTCAGTAATGGTGTGTGTGTGGGGCATTTCTTTGGAGGGCCGCACAGCCCTCCATGTGTTTGTCAGAGGTAGCCTGACTGCCATTAGGTACCGAGATGGGATCTTCAGACCCCCTTGTGAGACCATATGCTGGTGCGGTTGGCCCTGGGTTCCTCCTAATGGAGGACAATGCTAGACCTCATGTGGCTGGAGTGTGTCAGCAGTTCCTGCAAGATGAAGGCATTGAAGCTATGGACTGGCCCGCCCGTTCCCCAGACATGAATACGATTCTAAGACATTTCTGTGTGATTTTGTCAGCACATTCAATGAGAATATTTTACTCATTCAGATCTAGGATCTAGGATGTGTTATTTGAGTGTTATCTTTAATTTTTGAGCAGTATATATATATATAAATAACCACCCAAACATGGTCATTGTTTTCTAAAGAAAAATTATAATAATCATATGAAATGATCATCCAAATCTCAAATTGTAAAGCAGACCTTCCAAATAGGAGGGACACAAAAAATATACATATTTTCATTATTTATTCAACAAAAGTATTTTATCTTGCAAAAAACTGAAAATCTGCCAAGTGCAAAAGTATGCGAACTCTTTTAGTTAGCAGCTTGTGGCACCTCCTTTTGCAGACATTACTTTAAACAAACCTCTTCTGTAACCACAAACGAGTGTCTCACATCTGTTTTGGGGTATTGTTGTTTACTCCTCGCAGAACTCCACCAGTTGAGAGAGTTTGGAGGGACATTTGGCTCGTAAAGCCTGCTTCAGATCTTGCCACAGCATTTCTATGGGATTGAGATCCGGACTTTGACTGGGCCAATCCAGAGTGCGAATCTTCATTCTCATAATCAATTCCTTGGTAGTTTTGCTGGAATGTTTTTGGTCATTGTTTTGTTGCATAATCCATTTCTGTCCCAGCTTCAACTCCCTGACTGATGGCAGGAGATTCTGGTCAATAATTTGTTGATAGTCCTGGGAATTCATGGTTCCTGGATAATATGGAGACGTCCAGATCCGGGGGCAGAAAAGCAGGCCCAGACATTCACATTTCCACCACCATGCTTCACTGTTGGGAGGATGTTTTTCTCTTTATATGCAGTGTTGACTTTTTCCCCCAAACATGGCAACTGTGATTGTGGCCAAATAATTCAATTTTGGACTCATCCGTCAAGAGAATGGACTTCCAGAAAGCCTCTGGTTTGGCCAAGTGCTCTCTGGCAAAGTTTAAACTGGCAAATTTGTTCTTTCTTGAGAGCAGAGGCTTGCTTCTAGCAAATCTCTCATGAATGCCATGTCTATTGATATTTTGCCTGATTGTCAGCATCCAGGGAAATGTAAATGCGTCTACAGAGAGGTCTGCAACTCTCTGGAGGTGATGTGTGGGTTGGCCTTTACCTGCATTATTATTTTTCTGGTGCTTCTTGGTGTAAGTTTTGATGGCCTTCCACTTCTGGAGTTGTGATGATTCTTAGTGCCCTCCATTTGTAAATGATTTGTCTTACAGTGGATGGATGAAGTTGGAATCTTTTAAAGATGAGCTTTCCCCAGACTGATAGGCTGTCACCTTCTTCCTGACATCCTCAGATGTCTCCTTTTCTCTCGGCATTGTTGATCTGTTCATCATGCCTTGACACAACCCTGGTTTGGTTGGTTTCTCCTAACTTTTAACCAGTGTGCCTCAAAACTTTTCCCAAGGATGTCTCATTTGATTGGTCTGCCTAATTGATTACTTCAGTACTCACGTTTTTCACGTGTCTTTTACCTAATTGACTTTACCAGTGCAGCTGTGGTTCATTTTGCAGATGCTCTGATTCCATGGTTCATGTAGTCTGCTTGAAACTCCCTTAAAAATCGGAGTGAAAATCGATGAAAATAAACCTGACATTTCATATACAAAAACCAGTGATAAAATAAGAGAACCGTGGTAAAACAAAAAGAAAAATCTACTCAACTAGTTCACTAACTTTCAATTTCAGATAAATTTCATATATATATATACAGTGCCCTCCATAATTATTGGCACCCCTGGTTAAGATGTGTTCTTTAGCTTCTCATAAATTGAGT
>JAYDZF010000001.1:22378346-22397575 GCA_034509105.1 Microcambeva barbata
TAAGGGTCTTGCTCAAGGACCCAACAGTGGCTGCCTAGCAGAGCCGGGATTTGAACCGCCAATCTCTGGTTTATAGCCCAAAGCTCTACCCACTAGGCTACCACCGTCCGGTATTATAATAATTATTTGATTAAATAATTGTGTCTATATCTAGCAAAGTAAGTACAACAGTCTGTTCATGACAACTGTTTGTGATGAAATACATTTAATCATTTGTGGATATCTTAATATTTGCTGTATGGACAACAATAAACTGACACTTGTATCTTTTAATGGAGTTTAATAACAATAAGTGTGTATACTTGATATGTTTATTGACTAACCATAGTGCAGTTAGAGAACCTGAGGACTATCCAACGCCCCAAATATAGGTTTTTATCTTCATGCAAAATCAAAAATACGCACCGATATGGATGTAATTTTAAATAGCAACTTCCTTCCACATTGTGACTAAAATGAGATTACAATAGAAACAAGCTAAATATTAATAAAACACCACCGATCAGACAAAGACATATATAGCCTATAAGACTGATCTATAGCGGCGGCTAACCCTGAAGCATTATTACAACTTGACAAAGCAGTTCCATTTTACTGTTAACAAGTTAATCAATACACATTTAACATCATTAAAATCGGTTATCGTTTTTCTATACAGACAGGCGGGTAGCTTGAATCTTTTATTTACTTATTTTTAATTCAGCATCGACACCATGTACTCGGCTGACCCGCCCCGAACACGCGGTGGTAAAAAGGATCGTGGTTATCCGCCCTACCTTAAAAAATATGACGTTAAATGGTCTAAAAAATAATAACACAATCCAGGCACAAGGCAATATAAGTTAATGCAGTAATCTTCCTCTGCGCAAGCAGAGCTGTGGCAGGACTGAGGTTTAAAGCTGTAGCCATAAACAGGTAAAACTTTCACTGTATCAAACCAACAAAAACCATACAACTACAAACGAGAACGTCTATAAGATATAGATACAAACAGAATACAAAACATATTGAGTATAAAACGTTACAGGTGTACGAGGAACGGGATTTAACCAAAAAAATAACGTACCCGTTGAAGTGCTCTGTTGAAGTTCAAGAATTGGCCATCATAAAATAATAAATATAAGGTATTACAACGATCCGGATGTTGTGCTCATGTACTGGATTAGAGAAGCGAGTATGAGCAGTAAAAATCACCCCGAAGTAGTAGTGTTACTGTAAAGCCTTAGCACGTCGTATGGACTCCTGTTAACATCATCAGTGTCCAATCAGGCATGTCAGCCTGTAAATCTGATTTAAATTTTATAAAACCCACAGAAATGAATGACAGTAAGAATTTAACCAAGTTTGTGTTCGTAGAGTTAATATGATGTTATCGCATGGAAGTTTAAATAAAGAATAAGTGAAACACGTAATTCCATGACCGTATTTAAGGCCGCGGCTGAAGCCTGGTAGCTGGAGTTACGGCAGGATGTAGTGGCGGCTACACAGGGGATCACACCACTGTGGGAACTAACAATAGTCCAGTACATAAAAAGACAACCTTAACAGTAAATCTAACAAGTGAAAAAATAAGGGAGTATACATCATGTACTTTAAAGTTGACCTCTTTTGGACAAATGTGATAAAGTAACGAGTCATCTCACGCGTCTTACCATGAAGTCGGAGCCAAAGTTGTCCTCGCCTCTCTGATCCCCCGATTGCATTGCGTGAACCCCCTGAATGAACTTCCTCAAAATATTCGCCTGATCCATCTTCACAGTCTTTGATTAGCGGCACCTCCCGCCAAAACACAAGTAATCCCGGTGGGAAAATATACAAAAATAAATAAAAATAAATATATCATTAAGCAAAAACAATTCTTTCGGATAACTATCCCCACATCTTTATGCCTCCACGCTCCACTCTGCTACACACAAAATACAAAGCAATCCAAACAGAAACTGTAAATACGTTCTCTTTTATCCCTGCAGACCATCTATATTAAAATTGTTGTACTGGCATACATAAATTTGTTTTAAAATTCCCTAATCGCCCCTCCCTAACTCTATGCTGCCACATTAACAACTCTACCCTCTAAAACTAAACTGCCTGGACCGCCCAAAAGCCGCTACATCAAGACTCTAGCCTCAACCAGAACCCGGCTCTGTGATTGGTTACTCATCTAGCTAGTGTTAGCAAGTTTCACGAACAGGATTGGTTTCTGCTTTCTGTCCATCAAATTTGTATTTTACCACAGATAGTGAGATCTTGCTGCCAATCTGATTAGGATCTTAAAACTTGGTTCTGATTGGTTTAATCCAGGGTGCGTCCTCCACACGGATTGCATTTACCGTCATGCAGACTAGAGCTGCTCCAAGTGGCGGTAAATCCGGTTCATTTTATGGACTCGGGTAAAGTAAAGTGATCCGGTTCACTTGAGTCAGTTGAGTCACTTGGATCGCTACCCTCAATATTCTCTCTCTCTGACACTCTGCACAATGTACATGCTTCATTATGAAGTATACTTATGCTCACTTCTTGGATTTAAACATATTTAATTACTTAATTACACTTAGGGCTAATATGGACAGACACCAACCATTTTTAAAATGGTATAAAGTTGCTAGGATTAAGAGGATCCAAGTGATGGCTTGCAATTTGAAAGTCATTAATGATTCTTTAAAATAATTCAGAAGATTGACTAAATCATGCGAGCAACCATAAATACAGTGAGAAAAATAAGCATTTGAACACACTGCGACTTTGCAAGTTCTCCCACTTAGAAATCATGGAGGGGTCTGAAATTTTAATCTCAGGTGCATGTCCACAGTGAGAGACCTAATCTAAAAACAAATCCAGAAATCACAATGCATGATTTTTTTATAATTTGTGTGTTACTGCCTTTGTTATTTGTGTAGCCTTTGTTTGCAATCACAGAGGTCAAACATTTCCTGTAATTTTTCACCAGGTTTGCACACACTACAGCAGGGATTTGGCCAATTCCTCCACACAGATCTTCTCCAGATCAGCCAGGTTTCTGGTCTGTCTTCGAGAAACAGAGTTTGAACTCCCTCCAAAGATTTTCTATAGGGTTTAGATCTGGAGACTGGCTAGGCCACTCCAGAACCTTGATATGCTTCTTATGGAGCAACTCCTTGGTTATCCTGGCTGTGACACGGCGAGTGGAATTAGGACTAAGTTCTATTTTGGTCTCATCTGACCACAGAACATGAAACCTCTAGATCATCGAAATGGTCATGGACAAACTTAAAACGGGCCTGGACATGTGTTGATTTAAGCAGGGGAACCTTCCTTGCCATGCATGACTTTAAATTATGATGTCTTAGTGTATTACCCACAGTAACCTTGGAAACAGTGGTGCCAGCTCTCTTCAGATCATTGACCAGCTCCTCCCATGTCGTTCTGGGCTGATTCCTCACTTTTCTTAGGATCACTAATCATCTCACCACAAGGTGAGATCTTGCATGGAGCCCCAGTCAAAGGGAAGATTGACTGTCATGTTTAGCTTCTTCAATTTTCTAATAATTGCTCCATTAGTTGATCTTTTTTTACCAAGCTGCTTGGCAATTGCCCCAAAGCCCTTTCCAACCTTGGACAGCTCTTTAATCTTTGCCATGGTAGTAGTTGGAGTCTTACTGTGTGAGGTGGACTGGTGTCTTTATGCAGCTAACGACCTCAAACGGGTGCTTCTAATTTAGAATAATAAATGGAGTGTAGGTGGAGTTTTTAGAGCCAGACTAACAGGTCTTTGAGGGCCAGAAGTTTTGCTGATTGGCATGTGTTCAAATACTTATTTGCAGCAGTAACACACACATAAATTATAAAAAAAGCAAACATTGTGATTTCCGGATTTTTTAGATTATGTTCAAATACTTATTTTGCTCACTGTACCATATGTTGACAGTGCAGTATATCCCATTCATTGACATTTCATTCAGCTGTATATATTATAAACAAGACTATAGTGCATTTGATGCATTAATCAAAGACACCAAGCCCTATCAATAACAAATGATATCTGATATCTACTATGTGATCTGTCCATACTTGTAACACTGAGTGTTTGTGTTGTATGTGTCTGTATGTGTACACTGGTATCCTAAATATGATCATACAGAGTGTGTGAATTCTTAGACGGAAGAAGACTGGCTCAAACTGAGCAAAAGAATTCACTGCAAGTCCTGACAACATCCAAACAGATCACGTAGCATGTCCCACCTTTACCCAAATTCATAAATAATACACAAAATCATAGACCATATTCATGGATGAGATTTTACAATTTTTGTATATCCTTAAACATAAATGTTTTAATCAGAACAGGTAACAACATGCTACCACTGAACTCTCCCTCTCAGTACTGATTCTCTGGGTTTAAAAAATCTATGGGTTGCTCCCCAGTGTTGGCGCAATGGTGAGCATGCAACTGCCTGTGTTAAAATAACTGCCTTCCAGCTACATAATGTGATGTGGAATGTTTCAACATGTGTCAGCTGAAAGGTCAAAGTAATCACTGGAACTGCAAAGGGTTACATATTACTTTAATTTATTTATTTTTAACATTAAAGACATTAAACAGAAATGTGCTTTTGACCACTTGAATTAAAAAAAAATACACTATGATAATTCTGTGAATGTCATTGAGTGGCTTTGAATGGTTGTGCACTGATGCTCCACATCCATCTGATGTACCTAGAAAGATTTTGCAAAGAAGAATGGGAGACATTACCCAAAGTTCAAATAAAAACTCACTCAAAAATTATAGAACTAATAACAGTACAAAACATGCACATGCATACACAATCTAAATGTCAATACTAACAACAGTAGAATTTGATTACATCACATTCAAAAATTCGGTAAAATAGGTCTAATATTATACTAATATTTAGTAGGCATACTTATATTTTAACTGGTAACAGATGAGGTAGTCAAAATTGACTGTAAAAGGAGTGCCCACCAAAGGCTTGTGCAAGGTAGGATGAGTTGTGGTTAACCACATTGAGCAAGAAGTCAGAAGTAATTTTAAATAAATATTCTAATATTTAAATGATTTGTGAATGATGACCTAATGATCAAAATGATCCTCCACGGCACCCAAGTGGAGGAAAAATTAATTGCCCACCCCCGCCCAAAACCGTAGTGATGGTAAATCTGACTAATCCGAATCACTTGGTTCACTTGATTTGTTTGAGTCTCTTGTGCGTTCAGCAGACGTAGCCCTTGTTAAAATAGACTTATTATATTGCTACATAGTCATGATAGCTTTAGAAACCATACACAATGAAACAAATATACACATATGCAAACTAACGCTGCTAAACATAATTTTAAATATAAACAAAACACACCAACATAACACGCCAAGACCCTGTGATATCTTAAGACAAACTCCACCCCCTTATTACCAGTGGGAGGGTCTTATCTCACTATTTAGTTTGCTGCAACTGTACTGCTGTAGATAGTTTGTTTTCGTTAAACTTTCTTATTTAAACTTTCTTATTATGTTCCTTTTAACTCTGCTGTTCTGTATGACAATATCTTGGTCTTTATACTGTTCTATATGACAACATCAACAGTATCTTTCTTTAAATTCTGTCAGTATATTTTACTTAACTGAAGCATACTTTTTACTATAACTATGTTTTGTGAATACAAACATAATGGAAGAAGTGTAAAGCGATCACAACACAAAGTGAGATAAATTAGTTATATTCCATAGTGTCTCATGAGTCACTATAGGGCCATTACACTTAAAGTAATCAAGAATAGTCATACTAAATCTTGTTCCTTTTACTGGAGTGAAATTTCACTTTGATTACCTGTAATGTAACTCAACTATGTGGTTTTATTACGCACCTTCGTTTTCCATTAATAGCCATGCGCTAAAAAGTGCACAGTAGCAGACAGGCCAATAAACCTGGTCAATAAACCTTCTTGACAACTTATGTTAAATGTACAAACAAATACAAAGTTGAGACTATACATCATTGTTTCTTTACATTTTATATATAACACTGCCAATAAAAGGACTAGGGTTTTGATGGTTTCATGTAGTTCGTTTCAGATATGTTAACTGCAGTGTGTTAAATTATTGACTTTTGTATAAATAATAGATTATTGTATATTTATCATAAATAGTGAGTTGAGTGTGCTTTCATTACAGAAAAATATACACTGTTACACATCTACATATTTGCAGGCAATTCCCATAATATCTTTCAGATCTTTTTTTTAGAAAGGGATTAGTAGCCGATATGTAGGAATTCATTTTCCTCACTGTATGACGCATTTTATGTGGTTGCAATTAAAAATGTTTATTTCTTGATTACACACAGACAGTTTACTGTATAACACAACATTGAAATATTTTGCAACAAAATATTTTCAACATCAGTGTTCTCTCCACCTGCTACGTCCAGTCAGTTCCTGGTGCGTTGCCACCTGCACTGCCCATCTACCCAGTCAGACACTACACGGTCCCCTGTTACCTGGATCTACCTGGTCCAGGACCCGGTTTTATTTCCTGGAGCACCCTGTCTTGGTGCCTCCCTTGCCCCTGCTCTCCCCCCTGGTCAAGGTACCGGTTCTGTCCCAAGTCAACTCATCAACATCTCTGTGTAATTACCATTGATCTTCCCTGTTTGCTATTCTGGCTTTTTTGTTTTTGTTTTCCGCCCATCCCGGTTCCATCCGAGGGTCCTGTCAGGAATCGTTCTGTTCCATCTGAGTGTCCGGTCATTTTTCGGTCCTACCAGGTTTTGTCCAGGAGCCCAGTCAGGGTTCAGTGTGTTCTGATCCTTTCTGGGCATCTCGATTTAGTTCCAGTCTGGGGGTCCGAACCTGCCGAGGTTCATTCCACTTCGTTTTTTTCCAGGAGGGAAGCTGAGTTGGGATTTGTTCCAGTTTCATTCAGGGTATGCCGCCCAAACAGAATGCTCTTTCCAGACATGGAACCCATCACCACACTCACAAGTCATGGTTCCGTCAGTCGCGTTCCGATCTAGACACTGATTTAGTTCCCATCGGCTCCGGTCCAGTCTGGAGGTCTGACCCTGTCAAGTTTCTGTCCAGAAGAGAAGATAGGTTCTGTTCGAGAGTCAAGTCGTGCTCCCATTGGTTCCAGTCCAATTTGGGCATGCCGACCCATTTTTTGTCGTCTCCGGTCCCCCGGGAGGTCAGACCGAGTTTCCGTTGGCTCCGGTCTCCCCCGGAGAACCAACCATGTTTTCGTCTACTCCAGTTCCACCAAGTCCGATCAGCTCTGGTTCTGTCTGGAGGTCTGATTTACTTCTTATCGGCTCCGGCACGGGCTTTATTTAAGCCCATGGCTTTTCCTGCCTCCCTGCAAAAGCATCAATGTGTTATATAGTTTGTAACCTGCTTCGTGATACTGCTCAAGAGAGTTTATTTTGTTATTTTTGTCTGCTCTTTCCACTGGTCAAGGTTCTGTCCCAACTCAACTCATCATCCATCTCACTGTGATTACCATTCACCTCGCCCCTGTCTGCTGTTCTGGCCCTTTTGTTCTTGGCTGCCTCCTACCTAAATCTACAGCTACCCCTGGTAGCTGTGAAGGGTAAATACTCCTTTTACACCACTTGTGGTTTTGGAACGCCAGTTTGGAGTTGTGCCACCCACTTGGAGCTGCTTAAAACTGGAGGAGGTAACGTAAGCCCCATTCTTATATCACAATGTCCAGCTTGATAAAACCTTATTCTTTTGTTAAATGCAATTAAATTTAACATGCATGCCAACTAAACAATTAAATATTATGAGTGTTTTGTGTTAATGACTTTAAGTAACAGAAGGCTAGTCTTGGTTAATGATCAATTGTTTGCAATGTTTTGTTATATCTAAAAAAAAAAAAAAAACAGACAGATAGTGTTTGTGCAATCCCTGACAATATTTGTTACAAATTTGAGTAAATTGTATTTATATTATGGGTGTATTTAGTGTGTTAACAAAAATAAATATATAAGTTAGATATAAGTTGTACGAATATATAAGTACGGATTAATGTTGAATAACTGTACAGGGAAATCGCCGTCAGCGGTTTCAGCAAATTACCTAGAGAAATGTCATCAACTGATCCCGAATCTGTGGGAGCCTCCTGAGCGCTCAGCTTGCTTTTACCAATAACATTGATACCTCATCTTGCAAGAAATGGTTGATTGATAACGGTAATGGTTGAATTTTTAATTCCTTCCAAAAGAATACGCAACGTATCCCCTATTGTATTTGTAATGAATCATTTTGCCTTTTTTTAATTAGACACCTGTTCCCAAAATGTCTGTGCACGTGCCTATATGTAGGTTAAATGTTGTTTAACATTCACATCCTAACAAATAATAAAACTTTACCAAAGGTTTAAGCTGAATTTATAAAATCAAAGATCAGATATATTCATTGCATAAACAAAAAGGAGGCCAAGTATAGCCGCCAATGTATTGACATAAATGCGTTATTCAGGATTGGGGTTGAGTCCTGATTCACTTTAAAGATTCGATTCATTAACCCAAATAATTCAGGAGCCCAGCTTTACGAAACATTCGATGATTTAACATGGATTGTGTTATGCTAGAATGGCAGCGTCCCAAACGTGCCATAACTTCATACCGTATATGCAAAAGTGCTACAAGCTGTATATATAAAAATAATTATTCTAATATCTACTTACCATGCACTATTTTGGAATGACGCATTCTGGGCACAGTTTACAATCATAAGTTTTATGACAGGTTTTACTGTGAAGTTCGAGCTCATGCTAATGCGCCGTCTTTTACTGTTGTGGGTGGTTACGAGTCTTGTGATTAGGTGTGTCAGACAGATTAACATGTATTCAGAAATAGCATGCGTGTAAATTATGGAATATTTCAAATTTGGACGTTTGGGCGAAGGCTGAAAGTTAGTAGTGTTTGACGGTAAAGACTCGGGACACTCGACCGGTGAAACGGTGTAAAACGAGTTATTTCCTGGTTTTTCAGCTGTAGTAGGACTGTGTTTACTGGGTTGTGTGCGTATGTTATATTAAATACTAGATTGCTTTACATGATGCTTAGGCTAAACTCAGTTTTCGACATTCAAAAAGATGTTTTCCCCTTTCTGGCTAAAGAAGAAACAAATGTAAGTTATATAATGTTTTGTTGACAGTGTAATTACAAATAATGTCTATGACGATGTGCATTTTATGTTGTACAGATAGCTCGGTGATTGCTGATACTCGCATCCTAAATTTTGAGAGGGATGGTGTTGTATACTCATGGATAGTAAGTACTTTTATGCTTTTAAGTTCATTTTTACAAACATCTGTGAACAGTGTTTGTTTCTCCACTAACCACTTTATTCCTACTTGGACCATTCTTTGCCAGCCTGAAACATTGAGAAGAAAATGCAAAAATAAACCCAGCCGTAGCAGCAATTCTTCACAGAGCAACAATTACCTGCACATTAATTTGCACACACATGAAGTCTATCTAGAGCCACAGATCAGATACTAGATCAGCCTGTTGACTGAAAGAAACTCTTACAGATAAAAACTACAAACACATGACCACATGTGATTTCTACTTTGCCCAAGTTGATGTGTAGGCCTACTCCTACTGTTTACAACTGAGTACAAGTGTTAGTCCACTTTATGTACGTTTTTAAGAGCTCTTAAAATGGTGATGTACATGTAATTGAATTTTAAGTTGACTATATTTGTTAAATATCATTTTCAATTACCTGAGGAAGAACAATTCCAATATATTGACACAACTAATTTAAAAAAAGATTAATTGCAACTGCAGTGTATGAAGCACCGTGGCAAGTGGTGTATAACAATCTATATTAACCCTATATAATGTTTTTATTGCTTTAGTCTTTGTTAAAACACATGTTGGCACTAATTCTGTTTTTATTCTGTGTCAGGGAGCCACAGGGACCACCAGAATAGGCAAATATGACCATAACACCAAACAAAATAAGGTATGTTTAGTCGATGGGCCACACTTTAAATTAGACATGTGATTAACTTTGCTTAACAAAATAAACTTTCTTTACTGAAGTTGTTTTTTAACTTGCTCCCCTTTTTACAGCTACTGTACACATTTGACAAGCAGGTGTACATAAGCAGTTGCTCCATGAACAAAGAAGAAACTCTGTTGGGTAAGATCTTATGTTTCAGGCAATGCTTTTGTTTGGACAGATGAATTTTCTGTAAACCTTTGCAAAGCTTGGTCATATCAGAAACATTTGCTATGAATAGGCATTTTGTTAAACGCAATCACAACACAAATACGAGATTTATTAATTCTATTGAACCTTCATGTATTTGAGTACAAAGCATGTACTCCACCATAAACGGTCTGCGAAAGGAGGAGGTTTGGGTGTGGGGCTAGCAACCCCACCCCGTAGAAAACCTCTTGCTACAGAAATGCCAACAAGAGTAACAGATGACCCAACCCTGGGAAGAGATGGGTCTTTGTCAAGAATAAGTATGACGCTTTGTGTTGAAAGCCGGAAATTGGAAGCTACAAGGCCGACTACCCTTCTCTCAGACAGGGAAACAAACATAGGTACGTGGAATGTAAGGACCATGTACAAAGCAGGGAAGACGGCACAAGTTTCAAGTGCTGAAAGAACTGGCAGAGGAGGAGACAGTGGACAGCAGCTGGAAGAAAGTCAAAGAAGTTGTGACAACAACATGTAAAGACGTCCTTCAGACCGGGATAGGAAGGAGAAGAAAGCAGCCCTCAACAACAGCAGAACAAGAGCAGGGAAGGTCAAAGCGCAAGAGGAGTACACGGTTGCCAAAGAAGAGCATCAGAGCTGATAAGCGGAACTACGTTGATGGCCTAGCAGCTGAAGCAGAAGAAGCAGCGAGAAATGGAAACGTGAAAGATCTGTACTCCACCACAATGAAGCTCTCTGGGAAGTTCATCAAACTGGTTAAGGACAAGGAGGGGAACACGTTGATGGGATAGAAACAGCAAAGGGACAGATGGAGGGAACTCTTTGAAAAGGTATTAAACAGACCAGTGTCAGCAAACCCAGCATAACACCATAACACCAGCACCAGGGGATCTATCAATAGACTGCAGTGTGCCAAACAGAGAGGAGAACCTAAATGCGATAGGCCAGCTGAGAAACGGCAAGGCAGCAGGACCAGACAGCATACCAACAGAAGCAATAAAGGTTGATTCAGACACCATGGAAGTGGTGTTCCCACTGTTCAATCAGAAGTTGAATTCATTCCAAGTATTTACCATTTTCCGTGACATGGCTTGATTATAGTTAATTCATTACAGTACAAAAAATCGTTACCGATTTATCTTCTAGGTTTATTTATATGTAATACTAAATGTTAGACTCATTTTGATAAAGTTCTGGTAATAAAATACCTAGAAGTAATAGAAAATATCTTCTGCATCAGCTGCCAGTCTGACACAGTCCACACAAGGAGGAGAGGAACAGTATAAACCAGGTATTTATTGTTTTCTTGAACATTACACTTCTTGGCAAAAGCTGTATGTTAGTTGGGCTTTTGCTGAACCCTTTTTATGCCATTTAACAAACTACTATTTTCCCTCTGACAATACAATGTTAGTTGTACGCTCTTAGATGTATGTGCCTTTTCCTCAACTATGACCAATCAATTTGAAATGGCAAATATTGAACTGCAGAATGGATTGGATTGCTTTTTCTGGTTGAAATAGATACATATGTTGATTCTTATTTATGTTGACCTTTATTTTTTTTTGCCACACAATGCCTGACAGTTGTCATAGAAATATGTCCAATTAATAACACAAAAGTTCTTAAAGCAGTGGACTTCAGGGTGAAAGTTCAGGTAAACTATATAATGTTTATCAATGCATGGCTTTAGAATGCATTTACAAAGTAAAATTCTGAACTGAAATGCCTTTTAATTTTGTATTGCATTTTCAATAAATGATGAATACATTTTGGGTGCACGGAACTGTAGTGTAAAACTGTTCCATAATTTGTTTTGCTACAAGATACAAGTCTCTACTGTTGTTTTTAAGTGTACAATCAGGAACACATATATAATCATTTGGTAGGGGTGGATATGTATTGGCTTTAATAATTGTAAAACTAGACAGTCATGATGTTTGTGAGATTTCATTATTGTTATTAATTTCCACAGTTTTTATGTCCTGATGTGTCATGCTCTACTGTGCTGGAAAGCCATTTACTGGTAGCAGGAGAGGATGGTTGTAAGTCTTGTGCTGGATCTTTTACTGGATACTTTACTAACACTTAGATATTGTATACAACTTTGCCACCAAGGCTGTCATGTGCTGACTTTTATGAATTGTTTGATCATTAGTTTTATATTATCTTAAATGTCACCTCTTTTGTCTAGATGTTGATCAGTACCACATACTACTGAGGAGGCAAGAAGGCTATAAAGTTGTAAGTTTTTTTAATCAACATGTGTATGATGTTTGTTGTTCTTGAAGGTGAATCTTCTGCATATCTTTAGCTGTCTAGCGGAGGGACATACATTTTCCTCAAGAATATGGCCACTTCCATTTTTCCATTTACACTACTCATAAAAAGTTTTTGGTTTTTGTGTGAATCTTCAGGATGAACCTAAAATGTACTTTAACATTTACAAGAGAACTTACTGTGACGTTCTCTGACCTTGTCCAACTGTTCCATGTTTCAGTACTTTTTGGACAACTTTCTGTTCTCTAACAAGGAGCTTAACTGCAAAATTAACAACAGGTGTTTTATTAATCCAGTCATTGTGCCTCTGCATGAACAACACAGACCTAATTTCATATTCATTGACGACAGTGATACAGCTCATTGAGGTCGCATCATTAGTGAACGGCTGCTATAGACTGGGGCAGACAATAAGTTGACTTGTCATGTGCATCAGTTACAGCTTGACAATGACATCTCATGCTGTTCACAAGTTAATGATACATTGACATTTTTGTTGGGGTATACCCTTGTTGCTAGCTTTTGTTTCAGTAAGTTGTTTGAGATGAGGAAATCGCCATTGCATGCTTGTATTTAACTGTAGCTTGAACTTTTTATGTTTTCTATACATTTTCATTAAAAACAAAATCTCCATGTGAGTAGTGTATATTGCTTAATTTCCTATTTTCTGTCGACGAGAAATTTCCCAGAATATATTGTGGCCACCACTATGCTTCACACAAGGTATGGTTCATTTGTGGTGGTGTGCTGCCTGTGTTTTTCTGATAAGATTTCGTTTGTGCAGTACAACAAGTTTACACTTTCTGCCACACAAGCCAGTCTTGTTCAAAGCTTGGGGTTTTTGTCACCTTCACAGACAGATTAGTCTAAGTATTCTCCAGGCTCCGCCATCCAGTTTGAAGATATCTTGAAATTATTTTGACTTCCTCTTAATACTCTAAAAGGGATAGTTATAACCACTGACATCTCTTTGAATTATTTTCAAAACATGGCTTTGCTCACAACTATTCCCACTACCAATTAATGAATCCTGAAGGAACACCTGGTCCTATTTTAAAGTAATAAAAGCAGAATAGTTTATGTCTAGTGTGGGCCAGTTAATCTGGTATTATCTGAAACATGATTAATTGTACATAAGCAATTGATTTGTTTCAAATCTGGTGATTTATTTAAACTATGTATCTTACTAATTATTTTTGATATATCAGACTTTGGAAATGTAGCTGGAAAAGGGTTTACTTTCATTTTGAAAATATCATGTGACAAAAGGCAAGACTTACCATACAACCTACAAACCTACCATAAAAGGCCACTAAACCTGGGTCACCTCTCAGCAAAGCCCTGGTTTTGATTCCCAGGTAAATCATATGTAAGAAGTAACTACCTGTCTTGTCATTACAAAAAGTTGATTATTTCTTACTCTACAGATAATGCAGAATCCAGATAATCTGGCAAAGGACAGAGTGGCAGAAGAGTTTTGCTGGGTTCAATGGGACAGAGTCGGGTCAGAGTTATTCTCTTATTTTTTTTTGTAATTTGTCTGTAGCCTAATTGAACTGTTGCCCTGGTAGTTTTGTAATAAACTATTCTGGTATTAAGTATTTGAAAGTTAGCTGACTTTATCTGCTTCACTGCTGGGAAATGATTTCTGTTTTGAAACTCGTCTTGTTATGGTGTGCACACAAACAAAAGAGAAAGAGGTGAGACACAATTTGCAAGAATCAATCACAAGTTTATTAACATAATTAAATAAAACACGGCGGTATAAAAAGTATAAAGTAAATAAATGGAAACTAAAAATCAGCCCTCGTGGTGGCTCAACCGCCGCAGGAGTCAAGCTATACCCAGGGCTTAAACCGTGGGCTCCCGGGAGAGAGTCATGCGTGGTCGAGGTGTGCCACTGCACACACCCAGAAGTCCACGGTGCCGATGGTGTATTGAAGCCGGTGGTGTTGGCTTCGCAGAGGCTGCATGCCACAGAAGCCCTTCAGGGGAGGTGATCTGTAACACCAACCACGCCGGAAGCCGAATTGCGGTTTGACAGCGTGGTCGGTACCATTACACGCCTCTGATTTTCACTGGTTCTGTTTCCACTGTGCATTCCTAATAAAGATGTTCTTACAAAATTACGATCCTCACATTTTACAATTTTTGCATATAAATAAAGGTCATAGTTCAAGTTTTAGACTTTAGAAGGCTCTCTTTAACCACCAGGCCATGCCTGCCTAGTTTGCCTCGTGCCATCACTGAGCAACTCACAATGCAAACTGACTGATATTATGCAGTCGATTTGTACAATTGTATACACTTTGCAATAGTAGTCATTTGGAAATTTGAGATGATTAAAAAGAAATGGGTTAACAAAGCTTTATAGCTTTTGCAAATCAATCAAGAGTCATTAAGCCACAATAAGTTTTTCTGAAACAGCAATTTATCCATTTTTTTCCACATGTTCGAGCTTTAGCATATAAACAATTTCTCTAATTGACAGTCAAGGCTAGTGCCAAAACAGCAGATCTACATTGTACTCAGGGTAACATAGTGGCAAGGTATGCGGCATTGCCTTAATCCTTGGCTGTATATAAATGCCGTGCTGTGGACATTTGTCAAACTGTTTCATATTTAAATTAGTTTACTATTCTTTAACATTTAAAAGGTAACCTGAGTAAATGATGAATGGGAAAAAGCTATCCCAAACAACCTGGCCCAATGTGAAAAAGTAATTCTTTACCACAATTCTGGGAAAGCTGGGTTAAATTTCCCTAGCTACACCCATGCCTGATTGCTGCCAGGCCCGTAGAATCAAGAAATCACTTCAATAGAAACTGTATGACATGAAGTAGGCTAAAATATTTTAAAAGACATTATGCCCCAATCTGAAGAAATTCAACAACAGATGAGAAATGCTGTAATTGACATTGATCAATCAGGAAAACGTACAAAGCCATTTCTTAGACTTTATGACTCCAGCAAACCACAGTGTGACAAGGAACAGTGGTGAACCTTCAGCCTACCACAGTTTCTTCAAGAAGTAATTGACCACTCACCCAAGAGGTCACAAAAGAAGCCTCAGGCCTCACTTGCCTCAGTTAAGGCAAGCAGTCATGATTCTACAATCAGAAAGAAACTGGGCAAAAATGGTGTCCATGGGTTTCAAGGTGAAAACCACTGCTGACAAAAAAGAGCTCAAAGGCCAGTCGCACATTTGCCTAAATTTTATTTGACATTTTGATTTGTATATCGATATATTGATGTGTGATTTTTGGGAAAATATTCTGAAGATTAACAAGGTGTGTGTCCCATTACATCTGGTGTAAAACTAACACAGCATTAAGTAAGAAAAAAAACATAATTCTACCAGTCGAAGATGATGTTGATACTGTGATGGTCTAGGGCTGATTTGCTGCTTCAGGACATGGACAATTTGCTGTAATTAATAAAACAATGAATTCTGCTCCCAGTTGGACAATTTGTGGCCATCAGTTTATGACCTTAAGTTCAAGCGTACTTGAACTTTAGAGGCAGTAGTGGTCTGATGGTTGAAGAACTGGACTTAAGTTCACAGAGCTGACAGGTAATGACTGAAGTGCCTAAACTCTAACTGCTTCTTAGGCACTTCATTGCAGTTGTTGCTGCTAAAGGTGGCACAACAAGTTTAGGTTTAGGGGCAATTACTTTTTCACAACGGTTAAGGTTGGCAGCTTTTTCCCTTAATAAATAAAATCATAATTGAAAAACTGTGTTTTGTATAAAATTTTCTTTGTCTGATATTTACATTTGTTTGATAATCTGAAAGATTTATGTGTAATAAATGCGCAAAAATATAATAAGTCTTTAAGGGGGCAAAAACTTCCCAGCACTGTATACAACCAGTAAAGATACAGTTTTAGACTATAATCTTGCATTGCTACATGGTCTTCACATAACAGCCATTCCATGTGAGTTTTCTGTTAACATCACCTTTTAAAAACGGAAAAATCAACAATCTACTGTGGGGCAAAAAGTATTTAGTTGGCTAAAAAAATCACATTGTAGGATTTTTAAAGAATTTATTTGTAAATTATGTGGAAAATAAGTATTTTGTTAATAAGAAAAGTTCAACTCAATACTGTAAAATAATTTATTGGCAATGACCGAGGTAAAATATTTTCTGTAAGTGTTCACCAGGTTTGCACACACTGTAGCTGGTTTTTTGGTCGTGTTCATTCTTCCCTTAACACGGATAAGTTGGCCTGTCCCCTTTGCAGAAAAACAGTCCCAACGCATAATATTTCCATCCCCATGCTCAGCATTCTTCTTTCTCAAAACACAACAAGTTCAGTTTGACCAAAAGGTTTTAGTTTCATCTGAAGACATGATATTTTCCCAATATCACCCATTTGCTCTCTAACACACTTCATACAGGCCTGGACAAAAACTGGCTTAAGCACGGGGACACACCTGACATGCCTGGCAAAACAGGATTCGAATTTCTCTCACTGATCCCAGCTCTACACATCATTCAGCAGGTCCCTTTGTGTAGTTCTGGGATTTTTGCTTACCATTTTCATTATTATTTTGATATTGCGTGATATTGCGTGGGGCCACAGATCGAGGGAGATTACCAATGGTCTTGTAATTCTTCCATTTTCTTACAATTGTTCCCACAGTTTACTCACATCAACCTGCTTGCCTATTGTAGATTCACTTTTCCCAGCCTGCTGCAGGTCTTTACTTTTCTACCTGGTGCCCTTTGACAGCTCTTTGGTCTTGGCCATGGTTGAGAACATATAGATAATGAAGTCAAACAGGTTCCATTAATACAGGTAACGAGTGGAGGACAGAGAGCTTCCTAAAGAAGAAGTTACAGAAATCTTGTTTGTGGGGGACCAAATAATTATTATCCACCAGAACTGACAAATAATGACCTGGATGATTTGCTGTAATTCTGCTCCCAGGTGGACAATTTCCAATTAGATGTAAGATTTTCTCTGGGGTAGACAGGCCTATGGTTATCTGCACCTGCAGCAGGTATTATGCAATACAGGGTTAGTTAATTTGTTAACATGGAATTGCAGCTGCAAATGAGTGGCACTTCTAATTAAAAAGCCTTTTCAAGGCTACCATTTAATGAGAAAATCATATTTACCTTTTTGTAAATAAATACATTTAATCTTAAGATAAAAAATGCAACAATTGGAAGGCTGAAGAGCCACATTCGGCTCGGGAGCCAGGTTGCCGACCCCTGGCATAGTTGAAATTTGTGCATGCATAGTCTTACCCTGTTACATCAAAAGAGGTTAATACTGATTAAATGGCTGTGTGGGTTGTCCCGCCTCTCCACGTACACTTTTTTTTGTTTTAAGAAAAAGTTGATGAAAACTATGACAGATCATTTGCAAATGAAATTAACACTGCTACAGTACCATTTTACATGCTAACGGATTAACCTTTTTTGCAGGAGAATCACATGCTCAACTGTGTACAGTTTTTCCCTGATCGCAACTTTTGAAACTTTGAAAATGCTTTTACCTCTGTAAGGTAAGCTGCACAATAGTTTTTCACCATCTAAAGAAAGTGCTGGTAAAATGACATGTGGATAATTCTGGTTTTATACAGGTTTGTTAACTTTGGACTTGATCCCTACCAAGAGCAGACAAACATGGGACTGAAACTGGAGGTTTTTACAGACAGAACTGGTAAGTCAACCAATGAATTTTAGTTCACCTTAAGACTTTAAAATTGTTTTATTTGCTGTTAGTTTGCTAAGTTGTTTTTATTGTGGCTTTATTTTTTTATTTACCTGATGTGAAGTAGAGAGTAAGGTCTATTGTTCATCTTGGCAATTAAGTCATGCATGAACAATAAAGCAAAAAAAAAATCAGAATGCATTTTTCCCTCTGGAAATGTCCCCACTGTTAATGTTCATAATTTCACATTCAAAAATTATAATTAATAATTATTCATAGTTTATTTCACATGTTTGTGGAATAATTATTATTCTTGCATATCTTAGGAAATGAATGCCTGATATTTTAATAAATCATGAAACTATTCTTGTCATCCTTTATAATAAAAAACTGACATTTCTTCGTTTAGGGATCATGTGTGTTTGCTATAGCCATTCTTTGCTCAATACAAACGATCTTACATACACCATTGCATTTGTACACAAAGGTATGGAAACTTCTGCATGATATATCAACTCACATGTTTTATGTGTATTAAAAGCTCTTTTTATTATTTTTATTGTACCCAGGCTTTAGCAAGACATTCAGTGTTGCTATTGAGCAAACAGCAGTGTTGACCAGAATGCAGAATCTCCAGCCATTATTTATCCATTTGGGTCAGTGTAAAACAACTGAAATTTTATTCATGTAGACGGAAAACTTTTCAGCTGACTTTTTAATGAGAAATGAAGCACTAATTACCAGTGTCCCTAACGTCATATGAGTGAAGTTTTTATATCAGCGGTCCGGTTTAAATTTTTTTTATTTATACATGCTTTTAACACAAGTGTAAGCACACACACACACACACACATATATATACAGGGGTTGGACAATGAAACTGAAACAACTGTCTTTTTATTGTGGGAGGTTTCATGGCTAAATTGAACCAGCCTGGTGGCCAATCTTCGTTAATTGCACATTGCACCAGTATAACCAGTGTGTGAAGGTTCAATTAGCAGGGTAAGAGCACAGTTTTGCTGAAAACATTGCAATGCACACAACATTATGGGTGACATACCAGAGTTCAAAAGAGGACAAATTGTTGGTGCACGTCTTGCTGGC
>JAYDZF010000001.1:22429241-22456608 GCA_034509105.1 Microcambeva barbata
TATTGTATATATTCTATATTTGTAAATGTTTTATAAATATGTTTAGTTATTGTTTTATTGTATTATTTCTGTAATTGCGCTTTGGCAATACGAATGTCCTTATTTGTCATGCCAATAAAGCTTCTTTTGAGTTGAGTTAATATCAATATTTAAAAAAAATATATTACAATTGCAGAAAATGTATTGCAAATAAAAGAGTTTTTCATTATTGCTTGTGTCTAACTCAGGAAGAGTTTTCAACCCTTGGTTTGTGTCCTGTCATGAGCACTACCTGTCTTTCTAATTGTTTCCTGTAACAATACCAACCACTCTGTCAAACCGCAGTTCGGCTTCCGGCATGGTTGGCATTACAGAACACCTCCAACTGAGGGCTTAAGTGGCGTGTAGCCCTAACCGCTTTGTATGAACACCCAAGCACGCGCACGTTACCATGGTGCGGGTGTCCTGGTCGCTGTGCAGGGTAGACACAGACTGGTGTCCCCCAGGCCCAATGAGGTTCGGGGGTGTACGATTGAAAGGTTGGAGGTCTGAGCCACCACTGGATGATAGGGACAGACCCGGTTCGGCAGCCACCGTCCGAGGACCACAAGAAAGGCTTCACCGAGGGTCGCACCCCATCCAGTGTGCTAGGACCCGGAGGAGGCCGATGACATCCTGAGCCTTCCCTTGGTGGTTCTGGCTCCCTCTATAGGCCATGTCTGAGTGGAGTCAGATTAGCCACTATCAGCGATCAGGGCATCTACCTTTTCTTTTAGTTTGTTTAACGTTTAACAGTTCTGGCAAAAAAATACTGCAATCAGGCTTTGTTTTATGCCTTATAACCACAAATGTCACATGATTAATTGGTGGTAAAGTCAAGTCAATTTATTTGTATAGCGCTTTTTACAATAGACATCACAAAGCAGCTTTCCAGATTTTAGGACCACCAGACCAAGAATCAAAAAACCCCTCAACAGGACAATTATCTAGATTGACCATGTTGTGTGGCATGGATCATGACCAGACCAGACAATTTCTAGTGCAAAAGCAAGACTTTTTGTTATTTATTATTGTTGTTGTTGTTTTGTTGTTGTTGCTGTTGTTTCTAATTGTTGTTGTTCCCTGTGCCCTAGCTACAGTGGGATGTTCTGACTGACTGTCAGTCTCTTTAACATCCTAGCTCTTGTTTGGATGTACTATTCTTGCAGTTCCCCATATGAGCTTTTGGTTTGGCTAGTAAAATATAATCTCAGCTAGTAATTGTGAGGTGTTTAATTAAAAGTACATGAGGCAACCACTCTGTTCTTTGCACTAAGCAAATAAGGTCTCACTTTTATTTTTACTTAATGTGATGTATGTTCATTGCTTTGAATTAGATCTCAATAGGCTTGGGCTGAGGTTTGCGGATGTGTCGCATGTTGGTTCCAGGCTCAGTAGGTTTGAAGGGGGCTAAGGCTCCGTAAGGTTTGGGCAGGGATAAAGAGTCTTCCTCTGGAATATAAGCAGTAGGCCGAGTCTCTGCCATGGTGTACACTCCGTTTGGAAGCTGTGACCATTCTTCTTCCTTAACCATCTAATGTAGAAACACATCATAAAATTATACCCTCAATGATGCACACAAGATTATATAATTCAAGGTTAAAATTATTACAAAAGACCTTTGTAATATTTTGTCTGGTGTTCACACTGAGAGCTTTAAAGAATAATGTATAATAAATAATGGCCAAATGTTTACAGGGAACACTGAGCAAATGAAGGTTAAGTGCCTTGCTTAGCTTGTGGTTGGCTTGAATCTGATTACTAGTTTACCTTATAATACCTTAATTACTAAACAGTGCTTTGAAAAAAGTATTTCCCAATTTAATAAGAAATGTTAAGCATATTTTATGTTTTAGATAATCAAACTACTTTTAAGATTATACTCAAGTTAGATAATGTAAGTAAGGTTTGGGGTAGAGGGCAAATTTTTTTGTGTGTGTGAAATAGGGTATACCTTGTTGTTTTAAATGGTGTGCTAAAAAAACTACATGGCTGATGTTTTAGTTCATCACAAAGCTGTTCAGTGGGGTTTAGATCTGGATTTTTTAAGCAAAGCATATCTGTTTAAGCTTGTTATTGCACTGGAACAGAAAAGATCATTGTAACCTGCTAACACCTGTTTGCAATTGCAAGGGCTTTTTCCTTGTGTCCAGTGTTTCCACTTGGAACCGGACCCACTGCAAACCCAGATTGAAAATGAAGCCTTGATTTTTATTACCAAAATTAGAATTTAATTGTCATCTGATTTGGGTATGTAAACAATTGATTTATCATCTGATTTGGTAATTTGGTTTTCATTGCATAGATTAGGAGTGCATGTGGCTGGAAAAAAACAAACTAAGAAAATAATTTTTAGTGTCTATAATTGACTTGGATGTCTTTGGACTGGAGCACTCCACATAGGGGCAACAGTGCTTCCCACTACACCACAATGTCAGCAAAGGACTAAAGCATTTTTCACAGTTTCTATGTGACATTGAGCTTAGTAATCTCAAAAATACTCTGCCATGACTTACACACGTGGACAAAATTATTGGTACCCTTTGGTTAATGAAAGAAAAACCTACAATGGTCACAAGAAATAACATGAATCTGACAAAAAGTAATAATAAATAACAATGCTATGACAATGAACAAATAAAAGTCAGACATTGCTTTTCAACCATGCCTCAACAGAATTATTTTTTAAACAAACCCATGAAACAGGCCTGGACAGAAATGATTGTACCTTTAACTTTCACAACCTTTTGAGACAATTACTGCAATCAAACGATTTCTGTAACTGTCAGTGAGACTTATGCGCCTCTCAGCTGGTATTCCGGCTCACTCCTCAGGAGCAAACTGCACCAGTTGTTTCAGGTTTGAAGAGTGCCTTTTCCAGATGGCATGTTTCAGCTCCTTCCAAAGATGGTCAATATTATTTAGGCCAGGGCTCACAGAAGGCCACTTCAGGATGTTTTCCTTTGGACCATTCTCCCTGAAGCTGTGTGGCTTGTCTTCATGGAATTTGGCATATTCCAGTCTAGTTTTTGTTTTCAACAATGGTGTCCTAATTGGTTGTCTGCCATTAAGTCCACTTTGGCTCAAACTACAACAGATGGTGCAATCTAACACTGTGGGTTGAGCTTGACCTTTAATCTCTTTAGAAGTTTTTCTTGCCTTTACATTTAACATGCGTGTCTATAATTTTCTTTCTAATCTCCTGAGACAACTCTTTTTTTCGCTTCCTTTGGTCCATGTTGAGTGTGGTACACACCATGTCACCAAACAGCACAGTGACTACCTGTAGCCCAGTGAGTACTTACATGATTGTAGACACCTGTGATGCTAATTAGTGGACACACAATTAGTGTCCCCATGGTCACATTATTTTCAGGGGTACTGTCATTTTTGTGCAGGCCTGTTTAATGAGTTTGCTTTTTGAAATAATTTTGTTGAACTACGGTTCAAAATCAATGTTGGATTTTCATTTGTTCATTTTCAAAGAATTTTTATTTATTATTATGTTTGTCAGAATCATGTTATTTCTGTGACCATTGTGGGTTTATCTTTAATTAACCGATGGGTACCAACAATTTTGTCCATGTGAGTATTTCACGACTTTTTACAGAATGTATGTGAATGGTCAGGATGACCTGCACTTTCTCCTGGACATCTACTTGGTATTTCTGCTGGTCTCTGGTGTAGCGTAGCCACTCTTGCTCTATGCTATCAGAAGGGGCCAGTCCCTGTTCCATTCTTCTTTGGCATGAGACAAAATGCTGTTCACGCTCTAGAAGCTCCTGCTGCAGACACAGAGCTTGGGCTTGATGCATGGCCAGCTCAGATACCACAGCCATTAACTTTTTTTTGCACTCTTTAATGCGGCTCTGGATTTCATTTACCTAAGAAAACACAATATATCATTTAGGTCAGGGGTGGGCAATTAATTTTCCCAAGGGGTTACATGAGAAATTTGATATATACAGTACCTAGCAAAAGTTTGAACTTTTCAACCTTTTGCCACATTTCAGGCTTCAAACATAAATATATGAATTTTTTTTTTTTTTTTGTGAACAATCAACAAGTGGGACACAGTCGTGAAGTGGAACGAAATTTATTGGGTATTATAAAGTTTTTTTAAAAATGAAAAATGCGTTAATACTTGTGTAACACCCTGCCTAACCATTAACGAATTAAAGGCAGGGTTCCTGGGTCCCAATAAATATTGGTGCTACTCTGTGTGTTTCATAATTTGTTTTGGGTGTAAACAATTTTATGTGAACTTAGTATGCTCTCTGGATTTTACAGAATATACACGGACAACCACCAAATTATTTAAACCAGTGTTTTGATGGACAGGATGCCGAACCAATCACCTCGCACCTACTAAGATACCTCATCAAAGATTACCGTTTAAAACACACACACACACTATAAAAAACTATTGTACAAAAATAAACCTTGTTGAATTTCTTCTTAAACTTGAAATTGAACAATGGAGAAATTCAACAGGGCTACACTTGGTAGAGCCACCTTTTGCTGCGATTACAGCTGCAAGTCGCTTGGGTTATGTCTCTATCAGTTTTTCACATACAGAGACATACAGCCCATTCTTTGCAAAACAGCTCTAGCTCAGTGAGGTTGGATGGAGAGCATTTGTGAACAGCAGTTTTCAGCTCTTTCCACATATTCTCGATTGGATTGAGGTCTGGACTTTGACTTGGCCATTATTTGTGAACCATTCCATTGTAGATTTTGCTTTATGTTTTGGATCATTGTTTTGTTGGAAGATAAGTCTCTGTCCCAGTCTCAGGTCTTTTGTAGACTCCAACAGGTTTTCTTCCAGAATGGTCCTGTATTTGGCTGCATCCATCTTCCCATTAATTTTAACCAATTTTTCCCTGTCCCTGCTGAAGAAAAGCAGACCCAAACCATGATGCTGCCACTACCATGTTTGACAGTGGGGATGGTGTGTTCAGGGTGATGAGCTGTGTTGCTTTTACGCCAAACGTTTTGCATTGTGGCCAAAAAGGTTTGGTTTCATCTGACCAGAGCACCTTCTTCCCCATTTGTTGTGTCTCCCAGGTGGCAAACTTTAAACGAGACTTTTTATGGATATCTTTGAGAAATGGCGTTCTTCTTGCCACTCTTCCCTAAAGGCCAGATTTGTGCAGTGTACGACTGGTTGTTGTCCTATGGACAGAGTCTCCCACCTCAGCTGTAGATCTCTGCAGTTCATCCAGAGTGATCATGGGCCTCTTGGCTGCATCTCTGATCAGTCTTCTCCTTGTTTGAGCTAAAAGTTTAGAGGGACGGCCGCATCTTGGTAGATTTGCAGTGGTCTGATACTGCTTCCATTTCAATATGATCGCTTGCACAGTGCTCCTTGAGATGTTTAAAGCTTGGGAAATCTTTTTGTATTAAAATCTGGCTTTAAACTTCTCCACAACAGTATCTCTGCCCTGCATGGTCTTCATGATGCTCTCTGCGCTTTAAACAGAACTTCTATCACAGAGCAGGTGCATTTATATGGAGATTTGATTACACACAGGTGGATTCTATTTATCATCATCAGTCATTTAGGTCAACATTGGATCATTCAGAGATGAACTTCTGGAGGGAGTAAAGTGGCCGAATAATATTACACGTCCCACTTTTCAGTTTTTCATTTCTAAAAAAAGTTTAAAATATCCAATAAATTTTGATGGTTTCACTTCACGACTGTGTCCCATTTGTTGATTCTACACAAAAAATGTCATATCTTTATGTTTGAAGCCTGAAATGTGGCAAAAGGTTGAAAAGTTCAAGGGAGCTGAATACTTTTGCTAGGCACTGTATATACAGTGAGGAAAATAAGTATTTGAACACCTTGCGACTTTGAAATCATGGAGGGGCCTGAAATTTTCATCTTAGGTGCAAGACACCTGTGAAAGACATATTCTTAAAAAAATCTGGAAATCACAATGTATGATATAAAAAAATAATTTATTTTTTTGTTACTGCTGCAAATAGTTTTTTAACCAGGTTTGCACACACTGCAGCAGGGATTTTGGCCCATTCCTCCACACTGATCTTCTCCAGATCAGCCAGATTTCTGGACTGTCGCTGAAAAACACGGAGTTTGAGCTCCCCCCCAAAGATTTTCTATAGGTTTAGGTCTGGAGACTGGCTTGGCCACTATAGAACCTTGATATGCTTTTTATGGAGCAACTCCTTGGTTATCCTAGCTGTGTGCTTTGGGTCATTGTCATGTTGGAAGATCCAGCCACGACCCAACTTCCAAGCTCTCACTGTGGGAAGGAGGTTGTTCCCCAAATCTTGCAATGCATGGCCCCGGCAATCCTCTCCTTTATACAGTGCAGTCGTCCTGTCTCGTGCAGAAAAACGCCCCCAAAGCATGATGGGATGGTGTTTTTGGGATGGTACTCATCATTCTTCGTCCTCCAAACACGGCAAGTGGAATTAAGACCAAAAAGTTCTTTTTTGGTTTCATCTGACCCCAGAACTTTCTCCCATGACTCCTCTGGATCATCCAAACTTAAGACGGGCCTGGACGTGTGCTGATTTAAGCAGGGGAACCTTCCATGCCATGCATGACTTTAAACTTTAAACTATCACATATTAGTGTACAGGGGTGCCCATTGATTAGCTCCTCCCATGTAGTTCTGGGGTGATTCCTCACCTTTTTTAGGATCATTGATACGCTACAAGGTGAGATCTTGCATGGAGCCCCAGTCCAAGGGAGATTGACAGTGATGTTTAGCTTCTTCTATTTTCTAATAATTGCTCCAACAGATGATCTTTCTTACAAAGCTGCTTGCAGCTTTATGGAGCAACTCCTTGGTTATCCTAGCTGTGTGCTTTGGGTCATTGTCATGTTGGAAGATCCAGCCACGACCCAACTTCCAAGCTCTCACTGTGGGAAGGAGGTTGTTCCCCAAATCTTGCAATGCATGGCCCCGGCAATCCTCTCCTTTATACAGTGCAGTCGTCCTGTCTCGTGCAGAAAAACGCCCCCAAAGCATGATGGGATGGTGTTTTTGGGATGGTACTCATCATTCTTCGTCCTCCAAACACGGCAAGTGGAATTAAGACCAAAAAGTTCTTTTTTGGTTTCATCTGACCCCAGAACTTTCTCCCATGACTCCTCTGGATCATCCAAACTTAAGACGGGCCTGGACGTGTGCTGATTTAAGCAGGGGAACCTTCCATGCCATGCATGACTTTAAACTTTAAACTATCACATATTAGTGTACAGGGGTGCCCATTGATTAGCTCCTCCCATGTAGTTCTGGGGTGATTCCTCACCTTTTTTAGGATCATTGATACGCTACAAGGTGAGATCTTGCATGGAGCCCCAGTCCAAGGGAGATTGACAGTGATGTTTAGCTTCTTCTATTTTCTAATAATTGCTCCAACAGATGATCTTTCTTACAAAGCTGCTTG
Source organism: Microcambeva barbata (assembly GCA_034509105.1). NCBI lineage: Eukaryota > Metazoa > Chordata > Actinopteri > Siluriformes > Trichomycteridae > Microcambeva > Microcambeva barbata. The sequence goes on from JAYDZF010000001.1 coordinate 22,436,688, forward strand.
GTGCCACGTAGCCCTTTCCAGCCTTGTGGAGGTCTACAATTTTGTCTCTGGTGTCTTCGGACAGCTTTTTGGTCTTAGCCATGTTGCTAGTTGGAGTCTTACTGATTGTGTGGGGTGGACTGGTGTCTTTATGCAGCTAACAACCTCAAACAGGCGATTCTAATTTAGAATAATAAGTGGAGTGGAGGTGGACTTCTTAGAGGCTAACAGGTCTTTGAGGGCCAGAATTTTTACTGATTGGCAGGTGTTCAAATACTTATTTGCAGCAGTAACACACAAATAAATTATTTTAAAATCATACATTGTGATTTTTTAAGATTTTATCTCTCACAATGGACATGCACCTAAGATGAAAATTTAAGATCCCTCCACAATTTCTAAGTGGGAGAACCCTCAAAGTCACAGGGTGTTCAAATACTTATTTTCCTCACTATATATTTATGTGTGTATGTGTGTGTGTATTACAGAGCTTAAAAGAACCTAGCTATACTGTCCAAGCTGTCAACAGATTTAGATTTAGTGATGTATACTTCATAACAACCTTTTTGAAACTAAGAGCTACTTCAATGTCACATGAAGGACTACCACTTTGACACATTCCTCTGACACACATAATAATTTCTTATCATAATTTCAAACAATTACTTCACAAGGTAGTAAACAGATAGTATCAATATTAAATAAATTATTTCTATTAATCTCAGAAATAGTTTACATTTTTAAATGATCACTTCTACAACATTACAAAGAAAAAATGTTTCACTGAGAGTTTACATTAACCTATCTTAAACTCATAAAGAATAAACATTTAAAATTCTTTTATTTTTAGGATATTTTAGGTCATTTTCAAAATCTATATAAATGAATAGCTTGCATGCGCTGTGTTGATGGCACTAGACAGTAGATTCTTTACCATCTGTGCTTATAAAATTTAGTTGCATAATGAAAAAATTACAGCAACTATTTTCTTTAGCTTTTAATGTCTGTGTGTGGTATGTGTGCATGTTTGTAAAAGGGCTTACATTCTTTGCTAGTCTAAGCGTGTCCTTTTTACCCATCTCTGTCTTTGGATGAATCTGCTGGGACAAATATGTCACTTGCTGATAGATTAGCTCCTTTTCCAACAGCTGAGCCTCTTTCTGTGCTAGATGCACCTCCAACTACACATAAAACACTGAATTATATATTTTTTATACTAAATGGATATGTATACTAGAATCTATTAGAAGTTTTGTAATATATTAGAATTTTTAATCTCTTTGCATCACTCTGCAGTAAAATTCTTCCTTCGCATTTTAACCCAATCTGTGCAGTAAAATGCATATACACACACTTCAAACACTGGGTGCAAGGCAATACCCTAGCCAGGAACTTTGTCTATTTCCTTTCCGAGACATAGCATGTCTAGCATCTTCAGCCGATAGCATAGCTGAGATTGAGATTTAATGGGCTAGTATAATAAACCATTGAGACACACAATTTAACAAATATTAATAGAAGGAACTCGCAGTGGCCTGACATTAAGTTCACTGAACACTACTTGGGTGAACTTGCTGCAAGTCAGGTCTTGTTTTCATTGAATTTGTACAGTTGTGATTTTTGAATACATAATGAGTTGTCCCTTTTGGCAATATAGTATAAATAATGGGTCATACTGAAGATGTTGGCTTTTCATACCTGTTCTATTTTTTTGATGAGCTCTTCAGGAGCTGGGACTTCATCATTCAGTTTGTGTGATCTTTTCACTGAAGTGTGGTTCTGAAAAGCTTTTTCCAGGGACATCAGGTGATCTTTACACTCAGAAAGCTAACAAAAAGCACACAACTCAAAAATCCATCCTCACGTTAAAGTTTGTTTATTTAGGCTTTTTAAGATATGTTTCACACTTTGGTTACATTCATGACAAGGAACGTCCGTCATGAACAACCAAAGCACTGGTGATATTTGGATGTCCAGGAGAAATCTGCATGAGGTGGTGGGTTTGTACAACATACCACAGCTCCACCCCATAAAACAGCTAGAATTAACTAATTCTATCTATTAAAGCTTTTAGCAGACACTTTAATCTGCAATAAAGAAATGGAACACACCTGGAAAATCATGAACACCAGTAAAGCCAAATGTCCTAAGCATTATAGTGCCTTGAAATGAGAAGCGCTGGCAAAAGGACATTAATTTCAACACAATGAAACCAAAATGTGTAATTTCATGTGTGACTGATTGGATTAACTGTATAGCAGAGGTCCCATACAGAGGTGTGACCAATTACATTGAGAAGTCACATTCTTAGTAATATGAAGTTCACCTGTGTACAATTGTAACATGATCTGTCAGTATATATACACATTTGCTGAAAGGCCCCAGAGGTTGCAACTCAATTAAGTAAGAGGCACCACTAACAAAACAACACCATGAATGCCAAGGAAATCTCCAAACAAGTCGGCCAGCAAAACTCTCAGACTGGGCAAGGAGGGCATTTTTAGAGAGGCAGCACAGAGACCAAAGGTAACCCTGAAGGTGATATGGACAGATACTCCAGTCTCTGCTTCAGATGATCACAATAAGATGTATACTCCTTATAGTTGGGCTTTATGGAATAGTGGCAATAAAAAGCCTTTACTTCCAGACAATATTTGAAGGCTTTTTGCCTAAATGCATTTGGGAGACTCCCCAAATGTATGGAGGAAGGTGCTCTGGTCAGATAAGACCAAAATTGAACTTTTCAGCCACCAAGGACAATGCTGTCGTAAAAGCAACATGTCATCACACACACACACAAAAAAACAGAGCAGATACTGGGATATTTTTAGGCAAAACCTCTTTGTCTGTCAGTGATTTGAGACTGAGACAGAGGTTCTCCTTCAAACAGGACAATGACCCAAAGCATACTGCTAAAGCAACAGTCAATTGGTTTCAAGGGAAACATGTAAATGTATTGGAAGGGCAATTTGTGGCAACCTCATAGAGACCTATCCAAAGTGACTTGCAGCTGTAATTGCCACAAAAGGCTCTACAAAGTACTGACTTTTGAAGGGGTAATAATGCACACTGAAGTTCTCTGTTATTTTGTTCTATTTGTTGTTTGCTTCACAATATAAAATTGTCAAAGTAAATTGTTCTATAAATGATGCAAACCCTCAAACGATCCATTTTAATTTCAGTCTGTGAGGTAACAAAACACTAAAAATGTCAAGGTGGGTGAATACTTTTGCAAGACACTGAACCAACTTTGAGTTTGTATACAGCACTTTTTCCACATTTTGTGATGTTACAGCTTTATTCCACATTAGATTACATTATACATACAATACCTCATAATTACAATCATAATTACAAAGTGAAAAAAAGAATCATTGCAAATTTACCTTGACTAGTCTCTCAGTGCCTGCTCCCCCAAAAAACAACCCCACAGCATGATGCTGCCACCACCATGTAGGGATGGTATTGGCCAGGTGATGAGTGGTGCTTGGTTTTCTCATGGTCTGAGAGTCTTTTAGGTGTCTCTTGGCAAACTCCCAGTGGACTGTATTTTGTATTTCACTGGGGAGTGGCTTCTGTCTGGCCACTTTACTACACAGTCTTGATAGGTGAAGATTGGGATTACTTGCTCTGTAAGAGTGACCCCTAGGTCACCTTCCTGACTAAGGCCCTTCTACTCCGATCAGTCATCTGGACGGGTGGCCAGCTCTAGGTAGAGTCCTAATGTTTTTAATTAAAAATGTTTATAATTTTGTCATTATGGGGTGACGGGGAGTAATGAGAGCAATCCATTTTAGAATAAGACTGTTATATAACAAATTGTTGAAAAAAGTGAAGCATTGTGAAACAGATGGACTGTATATACATATCATGATCAAATGTGAATATATCTTTAAAAATAAAAAAATATATACATTTGTTTATATTTTTAACTTAGGAAATGCCATTTCCTTTTCTGCTCCAACATGAACTGTGCATCAAACAGGATATATAAAGACTTTTTTAAAACCATGCGTCTTCATACTTGATCCTACACATGCTTTTTGACTTAAGTTCCCATTGATCACACTGCAAATTATTAAGAGAAGACCTCTCAAAAATCTAGGATGATATAACTGAAGATGAGGATGCCAAATCCAAATTCATGGTTTCATATTGACAGTTTGTCTAGATTGTGTATATGTAAATGAAAATTGTTTGATTTCAATACTATTCATGCGCTCACCTGTGTTTGCAGTAATGCTAATTCATCTTCCAGGTCTTTCTTAGAGGGCACCTGTTTCTTGCCCAGATTGATTTGCCTTTTCTCTTCGTTAATAACCATCTTAAAGGAATGGATCTCCTCTTCTAGAGCCTGAATTTCAGAAGTTCCTTGACAGATCAAACTCTCCTGCATATTCAGTTTTTCATACAAGATACACAGCTCCTGTTCACTCTGCAACAGCTGCACACCCCTGTCACGCACACACATGCATACATACACACACACAGAAAATGTATTACAACGACATCTCGGTATGGCCAAAAGGCATAATAATTATTAATAATATTAAACCTGACTTAAATCAACTAAACATGAACTGGCTCACCATGTGTTGCGGCTCCGAGCAGAGTTGTCATAGCTAATGCGCATGTGAAGCAGCTCTTGCTCTTTTGTATCGATAATTTGTGTGAGTTTGGTGATGTTAAGTCTTTGATCTCCTCTCTTGTGGCACATTTCTTGGAACATTATATCTACTTTAGAGATATTGTTCTTAAGGCTGTCCCTTATTGTGTAGCTATGAACATGCTTTAGACGAGATTTCTGCAACATCCTATAAATGTCAAAGTTAACAATACTGATTATAAAGAATAAAGTACTTGCCCAAATTAGAGGCTTCTGGGGAAAATTGACATCAGATTTTATGGGCCCCACCTTACACGTGTGTTCACGTAAAAGTATGGCATATTGCTATTTTGACAATGGAAAACCAAGGTGCGCTGACTGAAGACCACCTATGCAGACATCAACAGTCAGACATTCATTGCTATTGTGGCAGTGAATTGTGTGTATTGTGCTGTTTATGCATTTATGCACATTGTGTCTTTGCTACCATAATGACTGGACAGGTATTCCTTGCATAGCTCAGAAGACACAAAAAGCATGTACTAGGTCTCTTAAATATTCATGACTGTTTTGGGTGTAATATGCAATAAACCAATCAGCATACCACATGTTATTCCCTTTAAGAACCATGGTGCAGTCTGACTTCAGCAGATTATTTTAACAATGCAGCTACTTAAATGTGGAATGTGTCCAACCGTTCTTAGCAGAGGAAACTGATTGTTGTGGTCATGTATGGTATGTAAAATAATGTCATTTTATTTTGTATTCTGTTTATTGTTGATGTAAAATTTTGCGTAGATGCTAACTGGCACATGCTATGAGCTTGTGCACTGCTGCATGTCCATGTGTGATATAAAGCAAAATGTGTGTTTCATCCTTTGTATAAAGGTTTTTTTTCTTTTTATGTCGGTACTTCTGTTTGTGTGATCTGTGCAGACATTTAGCCATTTTGTGCTGCAGCTGTCTCTCCACCCACTTGAGGCAGTACTCAGCCCCCCGATTACATCATTAATAGGGGACAGTACTTAACTGCAGCAGGAGTCTTCCGCAGCTCGCTTGGGCGATGCTCGCTTGTTGCTGTTGTGTTTTCACTCGATTCCGATAACTCAGCTTGTATTCAAAGCTGATTTAGCTTTGCCCTTATTGGAACTGACTGGAATTGTATATAGTACACTGTTTTGGTGTGGGTGTTTTGTCGCTACATTTCAAAGCCACTGGGTATTAGAGGTGTGACTGCCAATTTCTTTGGGTGTGGGTTTTTTGCATGTTTTTTGTGAGGGAGTTTAGGGAAGTTCTTTGTCATTTGTTTTCTTTATTTTCAGATTAGTTCGATTGTAAATGCAGTGCTTTTGTTTGTTGTTTTGGCCTTGGTCCACCCTGAAGTTGTTCCCCAGTTATATATATTTTGTATATATGTTTAAGATGCCCAGAACATGTAAATACAAATCCCTTTCCCTTAAGCTTGGTGTTTTTGCTACCTCATTCCTGTGTACCCGTACATCACTACACACAAACACCCCTTTACCTTAATCACGCTGTTGTGACCCAACCCTAGACTGGGTCATAATAGAATTGGGGGCTCATCCGGGATTATTTCTAAAATTTGATCACACCATGTTTGATCACACCATGTTTACGCTTCATCCTACTTTATAGGACTTGCTTCTAGTTGCTAAATTCTTTAATATTTCAGTTTCCCGACATGCCACAAACAAGGTGGTAAAAGCTGCGCTGTATGATGCCCCATATGATGCAGGTCTTACCCGAACAGGAGGTACTTCCGGGTGTCGCCACTCCGCTAAGTAGGAGCAGGAGTTGGATGCTTCCACGAAAGCATTGCTCCTTTGGAGAAGCCTCTCCTGCTACAACTGGGGCTGGTGTTTCTGGTTTTCTGGTGTCGCCACTTGCTCCAATGCAGTCCTCCCTGGTAAGTCTGTTTTTGATGTAAGCCGGCATGTTGGTTTAGTACCTATTTTTAGAGAGGATGGGGTTGACGCATATTTTTCAGTGTTTTAAAGAATCACTACTACCTTAAACTGGCCCAAAAGTTTGTGGACCAAGTTGCTGCAATGCTAGTTGGTTGGAAAAGCTTAGGAAGCATGCTCAGCTCTTACGTTAGAGCAGAGTTTAGAATACGAAGTTGTAAAAGCTGCCATTCTCCGTGCATGTGAGCGTGTGCCTGAAGCCTACCAACAGAGTTTTAGAAACTCTGTTAAATCAGCCAGCCAAACTTATGTTCGCTCGTGAAAGGTTTGCGCACTCTGAAGTCAAGAATGGTTATTAAAGCACTGATCAAATTTTGTACTACCTTTGGTATGCCCAAATGCATACAAACTGATCGCGGTTCAAACTTCATGTCCCAGCTTTTTGCACAAGTGGTTCGGGAGTTGAACTATCAGGTCTCTAGTGCTTATCACCCTGATTCGCAAGGTGCCCTTGAGCACTTCCATCAGACCATGCTGCGTTAGTACTGCATGGAAACTGGAAAGGACTGGGATAAAGGTGTTCCACTTTTGTTATTTGCTGTTCGTGATGCTGTCCAGGAGTCTCTTGGGTTTAGCCCATCCGAACTGGTCTTTGGTCACACCATACATGGACCATTGAAGGACCTACAGGAACAATGGTTGTCCCCAGCTCCAATTCACCCAGAAAAGTCTATTTTGAAGTATGTCTGTGCTCTTCGTGAACGTTTAAAGTTGGCAAGAAATACTGCTTATAAAGCTTTGCGCTCCTCTCAGCATGAGATGAAGGAAAGGTATGACCGTAAGGCAGTCGCTCGTTCATTTTGTACAGGAGACAAAGTTTGGCATTGCTGCCTGTGCTGGGTTCTTCACTCCAAACTCGATTTCTTGGACCTTATGAGGTGGAACAGAGGCTTGGTCCAACTGATTATGTAATTAGCACTCCTGACCGTATAATTAAGACTCATATCTGTCATATCAACTTGCATAGGAAGTATCATGCTCGTACTCCCGACCTCAAGACCCAGCCTGTGTTACCAGTGGTTCCTCTGCTTGCTCTGTCTGCTGAGAAGGCAGTCTTACTGTCTGAATATTCCCCAGAGGGTGATGGCTTACGTCTGTGGAGAAATTGTGTGTCTTCGGCGCATCTACCTAACTGAAGTATTAGTGGTTACCTGACAAATTGGGGAATTTGCCCATGTTGTTTCAGAGGAACATTACCACTCTGATTGAAAGGTTCCCCAAGTTGTTTTCCTATGTCCCATCCTTCACCATGTTAATTGAGCATGACATTAATGTGGGTGATCATGTCCCAATTAGGCAGCATCCTTACAGGGTAAACCCAACCAAGCGAGCAGTGATGAAGCAGGAGCCAGAATATTTGGTTAAGCATGGACTAGCTGTCCCTAGTGTAAGCCCTTGGTGTTTTCCATGCCTGTTAGTGACCAAAGCAGACTCTACTTATCATTTCTGTACTGATTACAGGAAGGTGAATTCAGTCACCAAGCCATGGAAGACTGTGTGGATTGTGTTGGTAGGACCAAGTTTACCAGCAAATTGGACTTATTAAAAGGTTATTGGCAGATTCCCCTGACACCACAAGCATCAGAAATTTCTGCCTTTGCAACCCTAGATAATTTCCTTCAGTATAGTCTTGGGCTGTGTAATGCCTCTTCTAGCTTGCAGAGGCTTATGAACCATGTTCTGGGAAATTTACCTAACTGTGCTGCTTAACTTGATGATGTGGTGGTTTATTCTGACACATGGGAACAGCACATGGAACTGCTGGAAATGAGACTACTTTCTTGGTTCTAAACTTGGATAAATGTGAATATGGAAAAGGGGTTGTCTCATATGGGGAAAATGGTTGGGCAAGGTATGGTAAAACCTTTGGTGGCTAAAATACAGGCCATTTGTGAATTCCCAGTCCCTATGACTTTTTTTTGGGGGTATGGCAGGCTACTATTGGTGTTTTTGCAAAAACTTTTCTGATGTTGTGTCAGACCTCACCAACCTGCTCAAACAGAGAGTTTTGTTTAACTGGTCCCAAGAGTGTCAGTCTACCTTTGATGGAGTCAAACTGCTCCTAACTAGCTCTCCAGTTCTGTCTGCACCTGATCTCTGCAGGCCATTCAAGTTGGAGGTGGATGCCAGTGGTACTGGAGCAGGTGCCGTGCTGCTACAGGAGGATGACCATGGAGTGGATCACCCAGTGTGCTACTTCTCCTTCTAAGTTCATCCGGCATCAGCCTAACTATAGTACCATCGAGAAGGAAACCCTAGCTTTGTTAATGGCTTTGCAACACTTTGAGGTGTACCTTGAGAACAGTCCTGTTCCTGTCCATGTGTACACCGATCACAATCCCCTTGTGTTTCTTCATAGAATGTGTAACACTAACCAAAGGCTAAGGTCTCTAATTGTCAAGGGGTTTAACTTGGACATTATTCATAAAGACACTAAACGTGGTTGCTGGCACTTTGTCCCATTGTTAACCTTTGGGCTGGCATGTGTTTAGTTATTGTGAACCTAAAGAATAGGTGCACACTTGTGTCGGGGAGTGTTACATCCTTTGTATCAAGGTTTTTTTTTTCCTTTTATGTCGGTACGTCTGTTTGTGTGATCTGTGCAAGCATTCAGCCATTTTGTGCTGGAGCTTCTGCACCACCCACCTGAGGAAGTACACCCCCCGATAACATCATTAATAGTGGACAGTACTTAACTGCAGCAGGAGCCAGTCTTCCCCAGCTCACTTGGCCGATGGTCACTTGTTGCTGTTGTGTTTTTGCTGTATTCTGTTGTGCTGTTGTGTTTTTGCTGTATTCCGATAACTGGTTTTGACTCGCTTGTATTTGATGCTGATATAGTACACTGTTTTTGGTGTGGATGTTTTGTCACTACATTTCAAAGCCACTGGGTATTTAGGGGAGTGCCAATTTCTTTGGGTGTGGGTTTTTTGCACCTGTTTTTTGTGAGGGAGTTTAGGGAAGTTCTTTGAATTTTGTTTTCTTTATTTCCAGGTTAGTTAGATTGTAAATACAGTGCTTTTGTTTGTTGTTTTAGCCTTGGTCCATCCTGAAGTTGTTCCCCAGTTATATGTATTTTGTATATATGTTTAAGATACCCAGAACGTGTAAATACAAATCCCTTTCCCTTAAGCTTAAGTTTTTGCTACCTCATTCCTGTGCACCCGTACATCACAGCCACGACACGCAAACACCCCTTTACCTTAATCACGCTGTTGCGACCCAACCTTAGACCCAATTAATTGCAACGATAGCTATAAACATTTGACTGTTGATGTCTGGTTGTTTACAGCCAGTGGCGTACATGAGTTTGCCACTGCCAAGATAGCAATAAACCATACAGTTACCTAAACACACCTTATTTCAAAGCCACCACAGCTTTTTGCATAAATATATTCAAGCATCATTGATATTTAAATGACACAGGGGCAAGGTGTTAAAATAGACTGTTGGTGGGGTACAAGATAGTAACAAGCATTGTGACATGCCTTGCGTAGGGTGTACTTGTGACTTAGTATTAAACATTTTAGATTTGAGAGAAATGTCTACATTTGTGACATGTAACAAATAGCATTATGTTTGTCATTGAAAACTCAAAAAACAACTACAAAACTTAGTCTTAACATGTAGTAAACTGGGTAAATTGTAGTAAATTGTATTTAACATTATTATGAATTGGTGACTTAAAATGCTGTTACCTTCCCACAAACTCACCTGTCTTTATTGACCACATTGGTGTGCAGAATCTCAATCTCATTCTCTAAAATATTTACCTTCTCCCGCATCTCGGCTGAGTGCCGAGTGGCAACCTGGATTAGGTTCACACACTTGTTTCGCTCGCCCTTGATGATGTCATATAATTTTGCAAAAACAGACAGTCTGTCCAAAGCAAGGGCACAACACAATTACAAAGAGCATTTTATTTGGTATCCAGTTTTTGTGATAATGCCACTTTATTTTCTCAAATCTAGTGCTCTGCCACAATCATTTAATGTGTTCGCAGTATGCTAAAGAGTGCTTCAGACTAAACTGCAAAAACCTTTTGAAAAACTGATTTAAAATTTTGAATTTATTTTGAATTTTTTAGGGTACTCATTGGCATACCTCTTTTTGTGCCTCCAATTAAGTTTTCGATCAAAATGTCCACAGTACTGCCTATAAAAAACTCAAGTTCTAAAATATATTTTGAATAAATTACAATGTAGTATGAAATAAGGCATACATGTTAACTTCCACTTTGAGTGCACAACAGTTTGCCACTATATTTACATTTAAAGTCATCTGGTCATGTCCTACCTAGACTGAAACTCCTGGTACTGTTTCTTGTGCTCCTGAATCTGCAGATGTTTACCATGGACATCCTGCTTGATACGAATGCATCTCAACTGTAAAAAGTTAGCACATTTAGCTACCTAGTACATATTTGCTAGTAATCACAATAATACATCCATGTTCTTTAATAAATATCATCTAACTGGTTTAAAGGACATCATACCATTGAAGGCAACACTATGCTTATTAGAACAAGTAAAGTTTTATTATTTACTCTAGATGTAAAGGTTGTACACATAAGGCCCTACCTTACAACCTGCAAAAGCCAAGTCACAATGTGCTTTTCGATATTATATTTGCTATTCTATATAATAAACTTGTATATTATATTTATTCTTTACACATAAACTGATACATTTCATGTTTATTTCTTTTAATCACAATCTTTTAATTGTGATTATTATAACTGACAACTAATAAAAATCCCAAATTCAGTATCTCAGAAAATTAGAATATTGTGAAAAGGTTCAATGTTGAAGACACGTTGTGTCACACTCTAATCAGCTAATTAATTCAAAACACCTGCAAAGCCTTTATTAAATTGTTTATCAGTCTATGTCTGTAGGCTACACAATCATGGGGACGACTGCTGACCTGACCATTGACACTTTGCACAAGGATGGCAAGAAACAAAAGGTCATTGCTAAAGAGGCTGGCTGTTCACAGAGCTCTGTACCCAAGCACATTGATAGAGAGGCGAAGGAAAGGAAAATATGTGGTAGAAAAAAGTGTACAAGCAATAGGGATATCCACACCCTGGAGAGGATTGTGAAACAAAACCCATTCAAAATTTTGAGAAGGATTCATTAAGAGTAGACTGCAGCTGGAACCAGTGTTTAAAAAAACACCACACACAGATGTATGTGAGACATGGGTTTCAGCTGTTGCATTCTTTTTGTCAAGCCACTCTTGAATAAGAGACAGCGCCAGAAGTGGGCTGAGTGGTCCAAAGTTATGTTCTCTGATGAAAGTCAATTTTTCATTTGTTTTGGAAATCAAGTTTACAGAGTCTGGAGCAAGGGAGGAGAGGGAAGAGAGGAGAAGTTTCCATAGTCAGTGATGGTTTGGGGGTCCAAGGTTCAAGGTCAACACAGCCATCTACTAGGAAGTTTTAGAGTACTTCATGTTTCCTGCTGCTTACCAACTTTATGGAGATTCAGATTTCATTTCCCAACTGGAATTGGCACTTGCACACAGTGCCAAAGCTAACGGTACCTGGTTTAACAGTACCTGTTTTTACTGGGCAGCAAACTTGCCTCACCATAACCCCATAGAAAATATATGGGGTAATGTGAAGAGGAAGATGTGATATGTCTTAGGTCTTAAGTAATATTCTATATTCTAATTTTCTGAAATACTGAATTTGGGATTTTCATTAGTTGTCAGTTATCATCAAAATTAAAAGAAACATTTGAACTATATCAGTCTGTGTGTAATTAATGAATATCATATCCATTTGAATTGTATTACTGAAATAAACCAACTTTTTCCATGATATTCTAATTTTATGACCAGCACCTGTACATGGGACATAGGTCAGCAGTAGCTGCTATCAGCTGTCTGAGTGCTAATATGGGCAATCCTTGGCTTGTTCAGGACACTTTGATTACCTGAGCTTTGAGCAGTTCATGGCTCTTCTGGTCTCTCTCGTCTGCTTTGATGCGAGTCAGGGAATAAAGATGGTTAAGTTCCTCATGACAGATACTACACTCCCTGATCAGAGCTTGCTCCTGCTGTATAAATTGATCCACTACATGGGCTTCAGTGGTTGTCCGTGCCTGCTACTTTCACACATGCACAGATCAATTACAAAATAATGAACAGCATGTAACAAGGTAATTTATCCAAGGGGAGAAATAAAGTTGCAGTGTCTTTCAAAGGTATTCACACTCTTGGCTTTTTGCCTATTTTGTTACATTACAACCTGTGTTCAAATGTTTTTTTTATCAGAACACTTTGAGTGGTTTAAGGGGAAATGTCTAAATGTATTGAAATGGCCTCGTCAAAGCCGAGAATTGAGAATCTGTGGTCAGACTTGAAGATTGCTGTTCACCAGCGTAAACCATCTAATTGAAGAAGCTAGAGCAGTTTTGCTTTGAGGAATGGGCGAAAATGTCAAGATGTGGCAAGTTCATAGAGACTTATCCAAAGTAACTTGAAGCTATAATTGGTGCAAAAGGTGGCTCTACAAAGTGCTGACTTTAGAATGGCCAATAGTTTTCTGTTATTTTTGTTGTCTGCTTCACAATAAAAAAATAATCAAATGTTTGAAGTTGTAGGCATGTTCTGTAAATGAAATGCTGCAAACCCGCAAACAAAAGTATTGTAATTTAAGGTTGTGAGGTAACAAAACACAAAAATTGTCAAGTGTGTGTGTGTGAATACTTTTGCAAGGCACTGCATATTAAATACTTTAACAGCACCTGATCAACCAACTTCATCCAAAGGTTGTCTACTTCATCTTGCAGAGTCTTTATTTTCTGTGTCAAATCATCATTTGTAGGCATTACATTTTTCTGTGAGAGACAAATATGAAATGAAAATAGCTTTGACAACATAAGTTGACTTTTTCCCTTGTCACATGCCTATTGGCATTATTCAACCTTCAGTATTAGTTGTGCTAACAAGCTCACTGGTTAACTTTTAAGTGGCTTGTGTCACATAATCTAGCCTATGAAGTCCTTGCTAAGATATCCTCTTATTGTTTGCCATGAAAAATTTGCCCCAGCAATCATCTCTTTTGCTGTCTTTTGAAGATTACTAGGGCCTCTTGAAGAAATGTTGTTTCTCCCATTGGCAGGAACATTGTGCCAAAATATGGAACTTTCAGACAGTACTCCAAATTAGCTTGATTGCTTGTCCTTTTTCTTTGGGGTCATTTTTATTTCTTTTAGAAACATGCTGCTTTCTCTCTGAGCTGCTTCAAATAGGGCCTTTGCTCCCTTCAAGTTCCCACATCACAGTCTAAAAATCTTTTTATACCCATTGTTCTTTTAGCTTAATGAAATTAAGTTCTCCCTGATGTAATTGACAAAAGCTATTCCTTATCTGTATTTGTGGCACATCTTTAGTATTCATCATGGTTAAAACATACCTTGAACACATAACTCATAATTGCTCGTAGTTTAGGTGGGTGGGTGTGTGTGTGTGTGTGTGTGTGTGAGAGAGAGAGAGAGAGAGAGAGAGCAATGGATAGGTACTTTTCAGGCTATAAGAAAAAAGTTATTCGATCAATTGCATAGATATATGTCTAATCTATCTGTACTCGTAACCTGTAAACTAAAAGTGCTAGTGAAACATAGCATAATATGTATCCTATATGCTATATAGGTTGCTATATATCTAAGGTGTAGAGTGAAACTAAATAAACTAATTGAGCATGTTTCCTATAAAGCTGACTAAAATGTTATTTCTCAGAATAAAACTTCCGTTTTTTCTAAATTCACTTATGCCTCACACTCATACCAAACTTTCACTTCTCATTAGATGCTCTTCCTGTCAAAAATTTGAACATCACTTGATATAAGCAGAATTTTTACAAAAAGCTTTGGTGATATAGTGGTCTATCACATCAGCCCACCACAGACATCTGGACCCAGTTCCCAGTCCCAGCTGTACTGTCAGTTTGCCCAGTTGGGAATCTTATTAACAGGGTTGTGGGTTTTGCTACTCCAGTTACTCCAGTGAAAGCAGATGCTCTGCCACTCTACCCAATATAAAGTGGGGGCCAATTGTAGCCTAGTGAATAGGGTACAAGACTAGCAATCCGAGCAAGGCCCTTAACCCTCATTATTCAGACTTTATACTGTTACTTGTTTTGGATAATGACATCTGCTAAATACTGAAAATGCAAAATGTAAATGGTTAATGAAAATAAAATGTAAACCATATGCCATGTACTATGGTAAGCAAACGAAAGTTGTTGGGAAAAAAAAACAAAAAATTGGAAAAAGAATGATTTTGATAAACAAAGTACACACAGATTCCCAAGTTAATTTACATACTACTTCAGAGATTTTACTAACCTGGACCATCGTTTTGTTGTAGAGCTCCTGAGTGTGGACCAGTGCATCCCTGGACAGTTTAAGCTGCAGCTGCATCTTCTTTAAGCTACGGAACAGTCTGTCTCTCTCTCGCACCTTCTGGGCCAGGCTGTCATGAAGCACCTTTCTCTTTATCATAATGTGGTTGAAGTTGATGTCCAGCAATCCTCTTGTGTAACATAAATTAATTACAGCTGACATTTGGTGCAAGAATTATGACTTTGTAACTACTATTCTTCATTAGCTACATCAGTATTTATTGCTAGCGCACTACCACCGAAAACTAAGGATTGTATTCTTATTGGAGTTAGTAGTTGGTCAATATCAAAAAGAAAATCCAGAAAATTACATTGTATAAAATATATAAATGTATTTGCAATTTTGCAGAGAGAAATAATTATTTGAGCCCCTTCCAAACAATGAGTTATAGCTCCTACAGACCAGTTAGACACTCCTAATCAACTTGTTACCTACATTAAAAACAGCTGTCTTAAATTGTCACCTGTATTAAAGACACCTGTAAACGGACTCAAAAAGTTACATTCTAACCTCTCCAACATGGGCAAAACCAAAGAGCTTGTCTAAGGATGTCAGGGACAATATATACAAGCTAGCAAGATTTCTGTCTCTCACAGACCTGTAATTTCTTCTTTAGGAAGCTTTTCTGTCCTCAATTCATTACATGTATTAATGGCACCTGTTTGAACTTGTTATTTGTATAAAAGACACACGTCCACAGCTTCAAACATTCAGACTCTAAACTCAACCATGGCCAAGACCAAAGAGCTGTTGAAGCACACCAAGAAGAAAATTGTACCAGGCTAGGAAGAGCGAATCTACAATAGGCAAGCATGTTGGCGTGAATACATCAACTGTGGGAGCACTTGTAAGGAAATGGAAGACAAACAAGACCATTGATAATCTCCTTCGATCTGGGGCCCCATGCAAGATCTCATCCTGGGGGGTCAAAATGATCATTCAGACAACTTAGAAAAATCTCAAAACTACACCTGCTTTGGCCAGTTCATGTGTAGGCCCATCTGAAGTTTGCCAGAGAGCATATGGAAGATCCAGAAGAGGATTGGGATAATAACATGTGTCAGATGGTCAGATGAAACAAAAAAACCTTTCTGGTAAAAACTCAACTCTGAGAAGAAGAAGTGATTGATCAGTATTGAGGGAAGATTGAACGGAGCCATGCATTGTTAGATTTTAAGCCAAAACCTCCTTCCATCAGTGAGAGCATTGAAGATGGAACATAGCTGAATCTTCCAGCATGACAATGATCCCAAACACACTAAACACACCTAACCAGTCTCCAGACCTCAACCGCATAGACAATTTGTGGAAGGAGTTGAAAGTCCGAGTTGCACAGCAATGACCCCAAAACATCACTGCTCTAGAGGAGACCTACATGGAGGAATGGGCCAAAATACCAGCTACAGTTTATGCAAACCTGGTAAAGACTTACAGGAAACATTTGACCTCTATCATTGCCAACAAAGGTTTTGTTACAAAGTTTTTCCCCCTCATTTTGTCTTTTATAGTTGAAGACCAGTCAGACCAATCAGACTTTATGCTCCAGGACTGTTTTGCTGACGTCGAGAAGCATCCAATAACAACATTGATGAGTACGCTGACACAGTCACTGGATTCATCAGTAAGTGTATAACTGATGTTGTTCCCACTAAAACTATTTGCGTGTATCCGAATCAGAAACCATAGTTGAACTGTGAGGTCTGCGCAGCCCTGATCGCTGCTTTTCAATCTGGAAATACAGAGGAGTATAAAAAAGCCAGCTATGCCCTCCGAAAAACCATTAAAGCAGCTAAACGCGAGTACAGAGCAAAAGTAGAATCGCAGTTTAACAGCACCAACATGAGAAGCATGTGGCATGGATTCGTCTGTCATAAGCAAGTGCTTTGAGAGCCTGGTCAGAGACTTCATCTGCACTTCAATGCCTGAAATCCTGGACCCTCTACAGTTTGCTTACAGACAGAACAGGTCCACTGATGATGCTATAGCCCTGACACTATATACTGCTCTATCTCACCTGGACAAGAAGGACACATATGTGCGAATGCTGTTTGTAGACTACAGCTCAGCTTTCAACACCATTATATCTTCAAGACTGGACATTAAGCTCTGTGAACTGGGTCTGAACAGTTCTCTGTGCAGTTGGATCCTGAACTTTCTGTCTGATCGATGCCAGGTGGTCAGAATGGGAAAAATCACCTCCTCCTCGAAGACCCTTAACACCGGAGCCCCCCAGGGCTGCATGCTGAGTCCCCTGCTCTCCTGTCTGTACACACATGACTGCACTGCTAGTCGCAGGTCCAACATCATCAAATTTGCAGATGACAGGACAATCATAGGTCTGATCTCCAACAACGATGAGACAGCCTACAGAGAGGAGGTCAGCTTCCTGACACACTGGTGCCAGGAAAATAACCTTCATCTGAACGTCAGTAAGACCAAGGAGCCGATCGTGGACTTCAGAAAGCAAGAGACAACACACGCCCCCATCAGCATCAACGACGCCACGGTGGAGAGGGTCAGTAGCTTCAGGTTCCTCGGGATCCACATCACTGAGGATCTCACATGGACAGAACACAACAACGCCTCTTTTTCCTCAGACGGCTCAAGAGGTTTGGCATGAGTATCCGTATCCTCAGGACATTCTACACGTGCACTGTGGAAAGTATACTGACAGGTTGCATCACAGCCTGGTACAGGAGCTGCACTGCTCTGGAACAGAAAGCCCTGCAGAGGGTCATACGGACAGCCCAGCGTATTGCCAGAGTTCAACTGTCAAACCTCCAAGACCTCTATACCAGCCGCTGCCTGAGGAAGACCTGGAGGATTTTTAAGGACTCCACCCACCCAAGCCACTGCCTGTTTTCACAGCTGCCGAGCGGCAGGAGGTGCAGAAGCTTTGGTACCAGAAACAGTCGGTTCCGAGACAGCTTATTTCCCCGAGCCATCAGACTGCTGAACAGCAATGGACAAGCACACCCCTCATAATAAACACATGAACTCTAACACCACACACACCCTCAACTCCCAATACAACTGCACTCTGCACTTTACCATGTGCAACTCATATCTTGCACAATAACTGCACATCTTGGACTTATTCCAGTTGTATTTATATATTTATAGAATTCACTTTTTACAATTTTTTTATTTCATCTACATATAAATATCCGTTATTATGCCTGCATATATTGAGGATTGGTGCTAGTTTTTTTCTGTAAATAATGTGTATATTTTGTAATTTAATGTTTATTGCAACTGCGAGGGACTGAGCACCTAAGCATTTCACTCACCTTTCACACCTGTGTTAATGTGGCGTGACAATAAAGAGATTTTATTTGATTTGATTTGAAGTGTACCTATGACAATTTGGCATCATGTGCAGGTGTGTTACTACATTGCATCTACCTGGTGATTGTGCCACGGCCCTGACTCTGAAGATACAAGTATTGTTACCCTCCTAAATTTCTGTACACACTGTGGTAACTCAGCAGTTTAGATACTGAACTAATAATCAGAATGGTGCGGTTCAAGCTGCACATGTGCCAGGTATCCAATTTTGTGCTTCTGAACAAGGTCTTAACTATCATTTGCTTGCTGCTGTATATAGTTACAATTGTACGACTTTGCCTTTCAAACAAGTGCCTTACAAGTGAGTTAACTGGTTAATACATTTAAAATTGGCATGCACACCTCTGTTCATGAAGTAAAGCCTTTTTTTCCTGGGTCATTTTCATTTCATTTAGAAACATTATGTTTTCTCTCTGAGCTGCTTCAAGTTGTGCTTTGCAACCTTCAAGCTCCTGCATCATAGTCTTGTGTTCGTCATCAAGCTGCCTTTTGCTCACATGTACATCCTTTTTAAGGTTAACCAACTCCTGCATGTAAACCTGAAGCTCAACCAAATGCTTTTTTAAATAACTGCATAATATACAGCACGCACACACACACACACACACACACACACACACACACACACACAGAGAGAGAGAGAGAGAGAGAGAGAGATCTGTAGTATGGAGGGGTATGGACTGCACAAAAAGTCTGGAAGAAAAGTGGAGATCATTTCCAACTCAGAGTCGGGAGAAGTTAAACCTGTTTTATTAATGTGAACCAGGTCAGAGTGAAAGTTCTCCACCATCCAGCCTTTAGAAATGGGTAAGAGTTCTCGCTACTTTTATTAAAAGTTTCAAAATAGCAATGCAAATAAAAATGAGAGACGTTTCATCAGTTTGTAGTGTTTGGTTGAATAATCGTCTTTACCCTGGTTTGTTAGACAGAAGTGTAGTATTGGTGTACCAGACAAGTAGCTGCTTGAGTCTTAAGCACTCGCTTGGCGTCGATTTTGTAATTCGTTGAAAAGCAACATGACAAAACCAACAAGTACAAATTGTGACTGGTCTGGCAGATATGAATTTTATTTTAGCTGTTAAGTTTTCACACAACGCAACGGAGTGAACATTTGACCGTTTTGTTTGACTTGTGCATGTCAGCTTTGTTGACTCAGCAATGGAAAAAAAATTTAAAAGTTTTGAAACGCACAGCTATATTATTTACAGCAATGTATTAACTAATATAGACTTTAAACTGAGTGTTGTAGCAGTTGCACTGAATGAAGGTTTTTCTGAACATTTCATCTTTACTTTGCAACATGGTGGATTGGAAAATGAACCAAATAAAACAATGTGGGTCAACTTAGTGAAATAAGAGTCACTAAAGCAAGGCACTGGTGATTCAATAAGGCAATGTTTTAGTGCCATATTACTAATTCAGTTCTTGTTTAATTCAACATGGAGTCAGAAAGATCAACTTGTGCAAAATCTGTCCAATTCTTTTTCACCTATTTACCTATGTAGAACTTAGAGACCAGGTGAAAATAGCTTATAACAAAGCAGTTACCTACACAATGTTGCCTTGACTGATGTAAAGCTGATATCTGT
>JAYDZF010000001.1:22933330-22944082 GCA_034509105.1 Microcambeva barbata
TTTGTTACTAGGGACGATAAGGATCTTAAGACAAGATTCCTTTTCTAAAAAATATAAAATGCATTTCTGTATATTTACTATTAGAGCCCAACTACACTGTCCACACTCAGTGGGGGACTAGTTAAATGAGTTAATATTTTTGGTTAGAGCTTCAACTGCAAGAGAGATAAATATATGTTAAGTCCCATTTTAACCCTTATTGGGATAAAGCGGTGGTGAAACAGACTGATTAAGAATAATGATTCAACACAGAACTTAATATGCTTGACATGTACATATACATTGGCTCCTTTAAACTCGACATTGGTTCTGGAAGAGTCATTGAGCTTAAAAGACTTTTTTTCCTGAAAAGACATCAGATATCAATAAATTGATAAATTAGATTTGATTAGATTTCAATTCATTGTCATTACATATGTGCAAGGTGATGGAAGGATTACTTTTTAATAGTACGATATGAGCAAAATTCTTCACACCTTACACTAGTCTCTTATGTTTGTTAACTGATGTGTACGTGATGTGATATTACTTCTTTTAAAAGTCCAGTTAAAGTTGTATTTCAATAATAAAAGTATGTTTAAATGTACATGTATTAGAATATTAAACAATAATAAATTATAGTAAAATTATATTTAAAAAAAATCATTAGTACTTCCACTAAAATCTTTCCTCTTAAATGTATTTAACCCTTTAGGTCCTGTTGGTATGGCAGCTGCTGCTGCTGTGGCAACAGGAAAGAAACGGAAGAGACCACACATCTTTGAGTCAAACCCCTCAATACGCAAAAGACAGCAAACTCGCCTTCTTAGGTGAGTATGGTGCCTTATATTCGGCATTGTTCATTAATAGGTCGTATATACTGTTATCAAGTGCTGTTAATAATAACAATAAGAATTATTATTATAAGTAGTAGTATGTTATTATCCATGGCATTATGTATGTTTAAACTCAGAAGATAATTTTCTAGAATATCCTGTCTTCAGGTTTGCATTAACCTTAATTAGTTCTTGTATCTAGGAAGTTAAGAGCAACTTTGGATGAATACACAACAAGAGTTGGTCAGCAGGCTATAGTTCTTTGTATCTCACCCTCTAAACCTAATGCTGTCTTCAAAGTTTTCGGGGCTGCGCCACTTGAAAATGTAGTAAGTTTTTATTTATTTTACTTAACACTGCATTGCATTAAAGGTGTTTTAATTAAATTGCATATTAAAGTTCTAATTATCTTTCTCAGGTAAGGAAGTATAAGAGTATGATTTTAGAGGATCTTGAAAACGCCCTAGCTGAACACGCCCCACCTGGAGGTGGAGATCTGAGTTCTGACCTCCCACCTCTTACTATTGATGGCATTCCGGTGTCTGTGGATAAAATGACGCAGGTAGGTTTCAGCCAGCAGGTGGCGCCACAACATTGTTAATTCGACGTCAAAGTTTCAGCGGTTTAAAAATTTTGCTGCATCATATTATAGGTACACAGATCAACGTTAGTTCAGGCATCAGCGATAGAAAACAGGACTGTTCTTACAGGGGGATAAACTAAAAAGGTTGTGTTTCAGACAGTGGAATCCCAAATCGGTGGACTTTCTGCACAATGGAGGTAAAAGCTGCAGAAGTGATAGAAGCAGGAATGTCTCTGCATTAGGGGTCTGGCCCCACCAGGTGTCGCTGTAAAGCTGTGTTTGATATAATCAATAATATCAATATTATTTTCTTCCATAACTAACGTTGTTGTGTATTTGACTTATTAAAAATAGCAGAAGTTCACAATGCATCCAAAATATCTTCCTGTACCTGATGCGTAAGGCCACTACGTTTAGCTAGTGAGCAGGGTTGCGTCTTCGGTTCAACCAAGTGAGCAGTTAAAAACATTATGCATGCTCAACGAGCGTTCAGTAATGAGCTATGGGGCATGACTATGCTGACCCCATAGCCAATAAAAAGTGAAAGATTAGCATACACAAGTGAATATTGTTTGTTATCAGCGTGGCTACACAACTTGTCATTGAAAACCATCACAGTAACCAGTTCATGCTACCACCTCGTCGACAATTCAATCAAAGTTCACTACCTTGCCACTAGAGCCAAAACGGAAGATTTAAAGTTCGGGACTACAAGACATGAATGTCACCGGGGAGTCTCTTTTAAATTATTACAAGGCGTGTTATTTTGTCCTGTCCTGTCAACTACCTAGCAACTGTTTACTATCCTTACATCTTGCAAAACATAACCTCTGGACATCCTGCACAGAACAAACTTAGCAACTTAGCATGTTATAATTCAACCACTACCATCACAGAGGGCAACATAGGCATGATAAAAAAAATCTTTAAAATTACAGGAAGAAACCTTGAGAGGAACCCGACTCAACGGGGACTTATCCTCTCTGGGTGTTTGCAGTACACAATAACACTGCTGTCTTATTAGTGTGATTGCTGTAGGCAACTTTATTCTTATTTTTATTAGTAGTAGTGTGATTGTTGTTATCTGTTAGTCTTATTAGTGATTGCAATAGGCAATCACACTATTGTGTACAATAATCACAATATTAATTGCTAAGCAAAAGCTAAAAAACCTTGATACTCAGTAACAACCTTAGCATTCACCCAGCAACACTTGGCCACCACTTGGTCTTATAATAACAACAATGATGATACTAATTATTATTATCAGGGTCTTTTAGTGTCATTGGCTTTTGCTGTTATTTTTATCCTGTTGCTGACACCATCATCTGTTCTTTTTTTTATCGTTCAGTATTTCTGCCCTTAAATATGTTCTTTGTGTGTGTATTAACATGATCAGCTGAGACTAGTGAAGGAGGAACCTTGAATTTTTTGTCCTTTAATCATTTCATTAATCATACTGCTGCCACTGGAGTAGTACTAAATTTAGATCAGTTTGTTGTACTATGAAAACCATTGGAGAGATCTGTCTGTGTATATGTGGAAAAGAGAGGATGAGAGATTATCTGGCTCATCAGGAAAAGAGTAAGGCTTCTGATTGGCTCCCAGGTGGATTAGAGGTGAGGGGGAAGCTGAGTGCAGTGTTTAGGTCATTAAATTAGGCCATCTGCACATTTACAGACAAAGCACAGGGACAACTGTAGAGCCGTGGGTGACCTGTCTGCATTTAAGATAAATCTGCTTGTCTTGCTCTCTCGTTATCACTGCTTCTCATTGAAGTTTCTCTGTCTGGCTCAGTTGTAAGAATCTTTTGAGTAATCTCCAACAAACAAAATGTTTCCTCTGATATCCAACAGGTTCTTTAGACTCAAGTTGCATGCATTCACTGTGATCTCCTTTTAAATTTTAGCAGTACTGGGAACCTGGCTCCTTTACACTGAATTGTATTGTTTGTATTTGCTGTCCTTTTATTTAATGTCAAAATTGCAGGAGGAAAGTTTTATTTGTACAAGACATGTTAGAGCATGACAAACACCAATGTTCAGTTTCCTGGGCAGAGAAATAAATAAAATACAGCCTACATTTAAGAAAGAACTTTGTAAAGTGGTCTGGTTTTATTATAAATGTCCTTAATCTAATCAGATATCAAAAGCAACTGTCTTTCGAGCCACTAGATGCTGCACACAATCACACAGAATATATATTTTAGAGGCAGTGGTCTCTCAATGGGTAAGATACTGGACTAGTAATCAGAAGGTTGCAAGCAGCATATAATCATTTCATCAACATGTTGTCTTGTTAGTAATGTTTCATTTTGTATTGGTTTCAGTAAATGCTGTCTTTTAGTAAAGGCATTTTTGTTGTTCAAACAGCCAAGTTCTCTCATTGTGACAACATCAATGAAATGGTAGAATCTGAAAATAGAGTTTAAATAATTCTTCAATTACAATCTTGAGTGAAATGCCTGGACCTCCAGCTAAAATAAATATATTTTTTGTAAACCTTGGTTGATTACAGGCCCAGCTCCGTGCTTTCATTCCTGAGATGCTGAAATACTCTACTGGTCGGGGAAAACCTGGCTGGGGTAAAGAAAGTTGCAAGCCTATTTGGTGGCCAGATGACATTCCTTGGGCCAACGTACGAAGTGATGTGCGGACAGAGGACCAAAAACAACGGGTATAATCATCAACAAAATATTTATTTATAGTTTGCAGTGATGTGTCAGTATGGCCTGTCGTAGCATGGTGGTTAGGGTACAGGACTAGTGATCTGAAGGTCATTGGTTCGAAACCACACCACTGCCAGGTTGCTGCTGTTGGGCCCTTGAGCAAGGCCCTTCACCCTCATTGCTCAGACTGTGTACAGTAACTGAACTGTCATTTGGATAAAGGTGTCTGCTAAATAATGAAAAGTGATTTGTCGTGATGGGTTTTTTTATATTTATATTATAAATATAAAATTATATATTATAAATGTATTATATTTATCACATTTCAAACATTTTGTGTTATAAAGACCAGATACAATACAATAATTGTATTCCTTAAAGAAAATGTTATCTGGTCTTTATGAAAACATAATTAACCAATGAGTAAACGAAAAATAAAATTCCAAAAAAAGCCTCTAGAAATCTCAAAGGATGTTCCCATAATTAATTCTGGAACATTTTTAGAATGTATCAAAATATTTAACTTTCGAATTAATTAGTCAATTAACACAACTAACTGAACTACACTGTACTTTACGTCACTTTAGATAAAGGCATCTGCTCATGCTGCAAATGTAAGTAATATATATTTGCAGGGTAAAAATAAAGTCTAGTTAAACTTCTAAGCATTACAATGCTAAAACTGAACAGCTATTTCAGCACAGTCAGGTCTGCTGCACACTTATTGGGCATCACAGTTTCTGTATTCTGCCTTTAAACCAGGTCTCCTGGACACAGGCCCTAAGAACAATTGTCAAAAACTGCTACAAACAGCATGGAAGAGAGGACCTGCTTTATGCATTTGAAGACCAGCAGGTCACCACCCACCAGGTTGCTGCGGCAGCTACTCACAGCATAGCACACTTGGTGCCTTCCCAAACTGTGGTTCAGACCATCAGCAACCCAGATGGAACTGTTTCACTTATACAGGTAAGATCAGTAACTGAATAAAAAGACTGCATCATTAAAAAAAATACTCTTAAAGGCACAGTAGGTTTCATTTTCATGGTTTCTCTTTTTATTTAATTTCCTTCAATACTTTCTTTTACCTGACCGGAACGTATTTATTATATTACATTTTAATCACTGTATGTTTGTGTTAACCCTAAAAACAAAATGAAGCAGAGCAGACCCAGCCCTTCACCTCCACCACTCTTTACTGTTTGTATGATGCTTAAGATGACATGCCGTGCTAGTTTTACACCAGATGAACCCATCGTGACTTTGTATCTCTTGAATGATCTGGCAGGTTGGCACTGGAGCAACGGTAGCGACATTAACTGATGCATCAGAATTGCCAGGCACTGTTACTGTCGCACAAGTTAACTATTCTACAGTCACAGACGGAGAGGTAAACACTCAATATTGGAGTACACGTCTCCATTTGTTATTTCCTCGCACAAAAAAATTATCTTCATTTGAATGTTGTATTTTGTTTCTTTCAGGTTGATCAGAACTGGGCAGCACTGCAGGGTAGTGAAATGACAATTCAGACCACACAGGCGTCTGAGGCTACACAAGCAGTGGCTTCTTTGGCAGAGGCCGCTGTTGCTGCTTCCCAAGAGATACAGCCAGGAACGACAGTTACTATGGCTCTCAACAGGTACACAGGCATAGATTGCTAAAAACAAAGAATGGTGTGAGTACGGTAAATACATGATGCAGACTCTTTTTAGTTTCCTTCTAAGGTATATTTCCTTAGAGGCCTGTTACCTTTGCTCACCTGAGTCCCCTAACACCTTGTTTACCACAGTTGAGCATGTCCTGTGATGGCAGCACCAGGCAACAGCAATTTTAACAGTTTGTTCTTATTCCACCTCTCCCAACCCAATTAGGCTGAGGGATGCTTTACCTTCTATTCTCTGGGCATTTAACCAGCACTGTAGTGAAGACGACATTGGTCAGTGGGTGAAATTGGAGCTTTAACGTGGATAGATATCACCGCCAGGGGGCAGTATGCACTTGTTTTGTTAAAGCATTTGCGTTACATCTGATAAATTATTGACCCAACTTCCATTTTATATAGCTAGACCATATTACGAACCATAGAACATGTTTTTGTTTTTACAAATAAGAAATGAATAACTGCAATATGCACTGTTGTGAGAATGTCATAAACGTTGTGTTTGACAGCGAAGCAGCAGCCCATGCTGTGGCAACACTTGCAGAAGCCACTCTTCAAGGAGGGGGGCAGATCGTATTGGCAGGAGAGACGGCAGCTGCAGTAGGAGCTCTAACTGGAGTTCAAGATGCAAATGGTACAAATCACTATAACAGCATGTTTATCCTCCGAATTTAAGTAGAAAGGCAACAGGACAATATTTAGTAAGGTGGGAAGGCACCATAAATACTGAAACTACAACCTCTTCTGGCTGATTATTGGCACCTGTATCATGAGACAGAGGATACTGGGTATTGGTGCTTGACTCTCCACTGATCCATATGAAGCATGCAGGTAAAAAAACAGTCGATGTAGCACAAACCTAACTTTATCCAGTTATTAGCTTCTCGCTTTTCTGTCCCAATGGTTAATGTTAAGTAGATGTTATATATTGGGTAAAGTGTGTATTTTTGGGTGACACAGGAGATATGAGCAGAGATCTTCTGACTAGACAAGCTTGTCTGTAATAATCCTCTGGGTATTTTTAGACAGATGGTGTGTGTGTGTGTGTGTGTGTGTTCTTGTCCTAGTCTATGCCTTGCACTGTTGTATTTGTATTAAATACACATGCACATACTAATTGATTTAAGCCATTTCTATTTTAAATGTCAATAATGTAATAATTATTCTGCATTTTCAGGAACACTGCTTCTGTGCTCAAAGCAAGGCGATTTTAGACATAGTTTAGCATTCTTGGTGTGAAGGAACTCCAGTGGCCTGCACAGAGCTGTGACTATTAAGCACCTTTTGGTGTGAATTGGGATATTGTAATGGAGGCTGTTGTAGCTTCAAAGTAGGAGCAGCTCTATTTTAAAAACCTCATGGTCAGGTGTTCACACACTTTTGGATATATAGTGTAAATTATGTACAAATAATGTTACCAATACATCCATATTACTGAATACTATGTGTTATATTGTCAAATGACAAATTAGTTTGGTTACCAAAAAATACTTATCATAGAAGCCTTGCTGTTGGGTTTCTTGATCCCTCCCTCTCACATTCTTAGTGACCAAAGGCAAGTCCCTGTGGAGCCCTCTTAAATGGCTTTGATCCTCTCCATTATTAGCGTATAGTCTAATCACTAGGCCAGCTGTCAGCTCGGGTAAGCAAAGTATTGCCTAAAGAAACACATCCACAAGTATCAAAGAATGTTTTATAATGTCTGACTTCATTCATGTTGTAATTTCTAAGTGTATGTTTTGTAAGACACTTGAGATGGTGTGAAGATGCCTTCGGTTGTGTCAAAATTCAAATGACTCATTCTTTTATCTGGGACCAGATTGGGAATTATAATTATTAATCCAGTAGTAAGCAGTGCCTTCTGCCTTTAATACACTCTAGAAGGTAAGGGAGTCCATTTATTAGATTGAACAACCTTGTGTGAATATAAGAAGCATTTAAGTGAGCAATGTTATCATGCATGTCTTAACTACAAAAAAGAACAACTGACCAAGGTTGGATGTTTCAAACATTAAAGTGTTTGTTTTAGTTGCATTTCACTATTATCTGTAAATTAAGATGTTTTCTCAGTCTCTATCCTAAACTAATCATTGCTCTGGTAAACTACTACTTATGTTATTACTTATGAAGTGTACTGGGATTATTTCACAAAACAGATGGCTAATTATTATGTGTTTGGTGGGGCTTGAACCAGAAACCAGTGGTCACGAGTCCAGTGCCTTAACCAGTATTAATAAAATCAATGACACTGGAAGCACAGTCAAGCATATACTTCACATGTAGTTTTGTTTTTTGACCCCATTTATTTAATCAACAAAATGGACCTGAAAGAGCTGTTTGAAGTGGTCCGCCTGAGGTGGATAGGACTGATTTGCTTTACTTAGCACCTCTTTCTTCTCTTCCTCCTAGTAGCCCTCAATGTCATGGTGATGAAGGGGGAAAATCAAGGTACTTCTCCCTATAACAGAGCTTCACATAAGCCACTTCAATCATATACTGTATAATTAAGCTATTTTACTGTACTAAAATAATGTTTACAATTTAAATCAATGTAGACCATTTTTCTTTACATTCAAGAGCCAAGAATACTAAACAAACCATGTAAACAGCTCACATTAGTTTGTATTTGACTTACATTGGCATAAACTTTCTATTTAATTATAAATTATACATTTTAAGTATCAGCATACAAAAAAACATGGCTGCAGAGCTAGTGTGGGAGAGGACTAAAAGAAACAGGGTTGCAAAGCAGGGCGTGGATAGCTCAATTGCCCCATTGTTTAGTACTGCAGTGCAGCACAGTTGCCCTGCCCCCTGCACTCACTATTGCATCATTTCTCTCTACTCTCCTCTCTCTGCCATCTGTACTGTGTGGGCACCCAAGTCGAAATGCAACATGACCACTTAATCACATACAACACACAGTCTGCATTGTCTCTAATGGTCTCAGATGACTGCCTAACTGAAGTCCATTTGTCTGATCAGTAAAGGTGCACTTTACCTTGTTTTGAGCTCCTGTTCATGTAAAATAAGAGAGACACTTTTCATGTAAAATCAAAAGTTTTTCAGCTCAACAAATCAATTACATTACTACAGTAAATTAACAAATCGGCTTCACCTTACTATGGCGAACCTGCCATAGTCTAAATTGGCTGTCCTAAATTTGACCGACATCTTCTCTGGCACACAGTGTCTGAGCTTTACCCCATCCTATGCAACATAGTAATTTAAAGCTAAATAGAATGTAACATTGTTCCAGTACCAGCAAAGTGGTTCTTAATGTTTATTTAATCTTTAATTCTTAAATAACCTTGTGGTCTTGTTCTTCAACAGTTTTAATTGTTGTATTGTTTGTTACAGCCAGCCTGCACACTCATTATAACATTTTAAGTCTTGTGGGCCACTGAGTGCATTTGATTTGATCATATTCTTTCTTTTTTCGTAGGTTTAGTCCAAATTCCAGTAAGTATGTATCAGACTGTAGTTACCAGTTTGGCCCAGGGAAATCGGCCTGTACAAGTTGCCATGGCTCCTGTTGCCACACGCATCGACAACACTGTAACATTGGATGGGCAAGCTGTGGAAGTTGTGACCTTAGAACAGTGACACCATTGCAAATAGGCAGGTTAGTTCTGCCTCACATCAAATGAAGAAGCCACTGAAATGGAACCTTCAAATGCTGTTGTGGAAAACAGCAACAATTATTTTAACAGGGAATTGAATGTTTCATTGTTCTCCAACATTGTCTGGTTTTTGCTTTTTAATAGTGTGCTTGTTTCAGGTTATAATGTTTGTAACATACAGCAAATAGACCAAATAAATGGACCAAATTCATTGTGGCTGCAGGTGAATGACATGTTCTTTCTGTATAAATATTTGTAGCCCCAAAGTTTGCCTTCTGTTTATATTGGTTCATTGAATTTATTTCATGCACTGAATTTATTTAAGAACGTGTTTCATTTGTGGCATATATAAATGGTCTGCTTGGTCAAATTAGTGTTTTTATTTTGAGCTAGTGTTGCAAGTGTCAACTAACCCCTGAATTATTTGCATTTTTATTAAAAAAAAAAATTCTTGTTAAACCACATGTTTCTGACCATATAACTCTTCTTTAACATAACCATCAACTACTTCTGACCTAATAACAAATAAATAGTTTTAAATAGCTTGTTGGGTTTTCATTACACCGATTGATGTTTGGATTGAACATGTTTATGTGGTACAGTTTTATAGTGTGATTCCACAAATTGGTTATATTGCATATATTCTGATATGTGAGTGGTACCCAAAAATATTTTTCCACAAACCTACAAGTAGCTTAGTAAATACTTTAGTTAAAAAAACAGGGTTTTTGAAATGCCAATTTTCCCCACAGGCACTATATACTACCATTTACTTATTACTCCTATCAATGCAAATGTAATGCTCCATTTTCATGAAAGTTGGATGGTTTTGTAAAATGCAGTTGAACATTTTATCATTTGTTTGAAGCTACCGTTTCATTGTGATTCAAACCCATGTTCAATTAAATTTAGATGTAGCAGCATTTTGCTATGATAACTTTGCAACTTGACATTCTCTTAGTCAGCTTCATCTGTTGCTCTTGTTACAACAGTCAGTGAGTTTCAATGCTTATTGTTTTTGCCTAGTGATGTTGATGTTTAACAATGTTGTTTAAAGTACTTTTAGGGTTAACAGAAAAAAAAGAATGTATTTAATTTTGTCTGTTTTAAAAAATTTTGCTTTTTATAAAGTAATGAGGTAAAACAACACAATTTGTACATTTGACCTGAAATAAACTATTACAATATTTTAACAGTTTAGTTACTTTCATTGATTAAACTTGCTCATTATTAAAAATAATTGGTACTGAAACAGTTTGTAATTTTCATATTTAAATCTTTATTTATTTTTTTCCACACACAATCGCTTATTTAAGTATTCACATCTAAACCACCTGCATGCTTACACACAGTCATGTCTGGACAAAAGTATTTGAATACACACAATCTCATATATGTGC
>JAYDZF010000001.1:23087028-23105701 GCA_034509105.1 Microcambeva barbata
AAGATGATTGCAATTTTACAGATTCTTGTTTTACTATTTTTTTATATTCTTCCTTAACCATTTTACACAACTTTAGTGTCTCACATATGTTAATTTGTTTTGATTTTAACATCACGTATTAAACATTTGGTTAGATTAATGACAACATAATCAGGATAGTTACCATTTTTTCATCTGTTTATGTTAACGTAAAACACTGCGACTGACGAATTAATCTTAGGAAACCCATGTAGACATGGGGATATTATGAAAACTCCACACAAAAAGGACTTGGGCTACATCTTGAAAGCAAACCCCAAGAACTTCTTACTGTCAGGTGACTGCTACCTAACAAGCCACTGTGCAACCCAAATCAAGTGTTAAAATGCCTAAAAAACAGAACTCACTTTCCCTATTCATCAAATGCTGCAAATCATGTTTATGCATTGTCTTGTATCTGTTCCAATTATTAGCATTTAACATCAAGTAAAGAGAACATTCAAATCAGAATAAAGAAAGCAAAGGTTGAAGTACAAGAATACAATTAATATAAATGGTATTCGAAGGTATGAGATCCATGACTGGTTGCAGAGAGATAATAGACCCATCAGACCTAATGGTTTTAATTGTGATGTGGAACTGATTGAGGCACTTAGCTGCTTTTATTTGAGATTAGAAAAATCATACTCACTTAAGATAAAAAAGGAAGCTTATGTAAGTTCTGATTTAGTAAGTGTAAAAACATGCTAAAATCATATTAACTTGGACCAGATAAAATTGGTCCCATATTGATTTTCAGCATTTTCTTTAATCAGCCATTGTGCTCCTGAAAGTGTGCACCGGGCCATGCCCACCTCCCTGGGAGCACTTAAAGGCTACCCATGTCTAATTGGCGTCAGCCTCCCGTCATAAAAGTGTAAGACTAGGAACTGTTCTGTGGGAGTTATTAGATGCAACTCTGCACCATATGACTGTCTGTTTGCTTGCCTTCTGTTTTTCTCCTTTTTGCCTCTCCACTTGTTATTAGCATTAGCTTCATATCCTGTTTTTCTTAGTCTAGTGTGTTTAGATTAGGTTTGGCATTTAGCTTGGTCAATTGTGTGTTTAGCTTATATATATATATATAAATATATATATTCTTCCCTAAGAGACTACACCCCTAAATGTCCAAATTGAGCACTGCTTGCCATTTTCCTCCAAAATATCATGTGATTTGTTAGTGTTACTAGGTGCATATGGAGCATCCAACATGGCACCTTATGACAAAGAACTCTCTGAGGATCTTAAAAGACGAATTGTTGTGCTACATGAAGATGGCCAACATCCTGAAATTGAGCCTCACGTTGGTTGTCCAAAGAAGCCAAGTGCATGTGCTCACCATCACATCCAAACACTGGATTTGAAAGATAGGTGCAGGAGTGCTGTCAGTATTGCTGCAGAGATTAAAGAGGTGGGGGTCAGCCTGTCAGTGCTCAGACCATACGCCACACACTACATCAAACCATGTTCTATGGTCTGATGAGACCAAGATTACTTCAAGCTTGTAGGGCAGCAATCAGGTGAGGAGTTCAAAGGTCAATGTGTCATGCCTACAGTCAAGCATTGTGGTGGGAATGCCATGGTCTGGGGCTGCATGAGTGCATGAGTGCAGCCAGTGAGGTGAGAGGAATTTAAATATTTGAAATGTCCTCTTGTTCACCAAAAGAATATCTTAACAATCTTACTTAGCGATAATTAACAATATAGCTTTTGCAGTTTGTAGTGTCTTTTGAACCACGCCCTGAGCTTTATGTGAGAGTGTAAAATAAAATGTGTCTATTGTCAGATCAGGTAAAATTTTAAAGAAACTATTTGGAGTCACTAGAAACTGCCCCCCTAATGAGTATGTGTGTTTTGCAAACAAACTGGTGACCAGTCTAAAGTGTTTCATAACTTAAAATACCCCTGTTCATTAGACCCAAGTTGAAACATTGGTGAGACAGGTAATGAATGAATACACGTTCTATGTAATGGCATTAAATGTAATGTACAAAATTTCACTTTTTTCCAACAGACATATTTTCACACGAATAGGTGATTTACAACTAATCATTTTATTGAAGCTTATTGATAGAAATAAATGTAGTCAAACTTACAACTAGGTTTAACTGTCAACAAACATTTTTAAAAAGGAAAGAATCTATTTAGAAAACACCTATTTTATTTTTTCTATACAATCATTGACTTTATTATGTATACCCATCTTTTAAATACTGGTCATTGTCAAAGCCACTTATACAAACCCATTTTTTGAAAATTTGGGACATATAACTATTACATAATATAAGTGTTAAATCACTATTATTATTAATTACTCATCAGAGAATCATGAGATATTACATGTTAGATATCCAATTAGATGAGCATTGTCATAGACCACTGAATTTTTTTACACAGAATTTTTACACATAATTATTGTATGAGTTTATTTGTGTAATAAAAAGTAACTTATGTGATCTCAGGTTTTTTTTTATCTAAGAATTATTCCTTTTTGAGCTAATCAACAACTCTTTTAGAAATTTATTGATGTATTACCCTCTGAGATGTGCTTCAAAAGAAGATCAAGTTAGTCAGCCAGTCTATAAAGAAATACTTTTGAAAGTAAAAAGGTTTGAAAATATGGAATGTTTTTATTACTGTATTTTACAAAATGTCCTAAATTTTCTTTTATTTGGGTTCATACCAAAATATGAGACTACCCCGATGTTAACCCTTTGCTTAGAACATCAGCACCCTTCTATGATTTACAAATAATTTTTTTAAAATCCTACAATGTGATTTCCTGGATTTCTTCCAGTTTGTCTCTCATAGTTAAAGAGTACCTATGATGACAATTACAGACCTCTATCATCTTTCTAAGTAGGAGAACTTGCACAATCAGTGGCTGACTAAATACTTTTTACCCCACTGTGTATCAACCATTACTAAAACAAACTCCCAAAGAACCCCAGTTTATTTTATTTGGCAGGACCAATCGACTATTCTAAGCGGTGAAATGAGTGTGGTAGTATGTGTTGGTATAAGCAGCACAGATTGGGTTTTTTTATTACTTAGTGGCCTCTTTATTAGGTACACAAAACTGGTTAACACATATTGTTAGTGTCATAGTGTCAAAGAACAGTGCACTCATCTGGGCAGATTAAACGCTGGTTACAAAGTTTATACAAACCCCATTTCAGAAATGTTGGGCATTTAGGAAAGTATTTGATTAACTGAAAAACAGTGAAAACATTTCTAGTCAGAGAAGTTCACTATAGATAGGCTCAACGCAATGTTTTTCCCTCCAGGGAGTTATTTCAGCAATATCAGGCCAGGCCTCATTTCAGTATACTCTACAACATTGTGGCTTCTTAGATATAGAATGTATGTTTGCCTGTTTAGCCTATCAACTGAAAATGTATGTTTTATCACGAGGAGAATCGGACAAAAGTGACCATGGACTGTTGAGCAGCATTGTATCAACAGAGATCATTTTCACTTGCAAATTGCAACAGTTAGTTCACAAACATCAGTCTTGAAAGGTGACGGACCATACTAAAAATGTCTTTGTCCCAACTTTTTGGACATTTGACACATACAAAATACAATGAAGCTGACACATTGTAAAATCATTGGAAATGCATTTTTGTATCAGGTAAATACACGGGATAATTAACAAATTGCAGGTTCATTTTATTGCATTTATCAGTATCCCAACTTTCCTGTAAATGTTGTTTGTAGATCAACAGATATTTAAACTGATTCTATTCCTTTTAAGCAGGCATTTACAGATAAAACAATTAAATAAGTGCTTCTTTATACAGGATGATTTTAGGTGTTGTCATTTGAGTCTTGTTTAATACATTTACAAACAAATTTGAATTCCTCACAAGGAAATACAAACACTAAATACAAAATAATCACATTACAACATCTACAATGATAAGATTGTGACAAATTCTATAAATTTTAATATTTACTATAATATTTTACTAGAGGCACTTCTAGCGTTTCTGGTTATAAACGAGATATAGGATAGTAGGTAAATTACAAAACAGTATAAATAAATAATGCAAGGATTGCTATTATTACTCAGTCTATGACCTGTACAGTGCTGATTTGTGTACAACACAGAACAATAACCAGCAGTAAAATGAATATTTAACTTAAAAAATACTGGTTATTTTAGCTCCCCTTAGCATATGTATTGCTACATGTCTTAAGTGCAACATACTAGTAAGAAGTGAGGTGTTCACTTTTTATATAAAAGTACATATAGATAGATGCAACAAGCCTGTGTTTTTCTTGAAAGTCCAAGAACCACCACCATCAGATATATGTAAGACTGAACTGAAACATTACATAACGGTCAAGGCCCAACAATCGTAAGAATAGGAATAAAATACAATTAAGAATGGCAGTGAAAGAAGTAAGAAGTGAATCATTTAGTTTCAACAATCACATAATATATATAAAAAGTCATTCCTATTTAAGTAGACAGCTGTGGCTGGATTGATAAATGGTTATCACACAAGCATGTGATTATTTACCCTGATTTCTTGAATTAACATGCTACACTGGTGGCCAAAATTGTGGAAACACTTTCACATTCATCACTAGTCTATACTTGGCTCCCATGTATTTTTTTATTTGTGAAATGCAGCCTGTTGTGTATATACAGTATTCATTGAATTCTCACGATGGTTTATTATTTAATAGTATGTTTGCTTTTTATGCTTGCTATGCCAGCTAGCAGCATTACTAAGCCCCAAAATTATGTCTAATATTATACTCATTTTTATTGTCATCAAATTCTATTTTTTAACTAATAAATTTAATGTTTATTTAAATTGCGCAGCTTTTTAATCGTGGCACTTGCTAGCTTTGATAACAAATATTAAAAAATTCTTAGTGTTTCCACAATTTTGCCCACCAGTGTATATACATCATACTTCTGCAAAATGGTTTTACAGTGTCAAATTGTTACACTGTGCAAAATGTGCACGTAAAACACTGGTGTTTACAAAGTAATTTTCTAATAAAGAACTAATGTAACACAGATATCAGAATCTCATCACATAAATAGCATTAATTTCATGACTTGAAAAGCCAAGGAGAGGGACGCTTTTCATTAATTAGCAATTTGACCAGGGAAACAATTTCCTATATACACAAATACAGAACACTGGGACTTTCTTTTAAGTACTTGCTAAGTAGTTTAGTGGTCTATCAATTCTGTTAATAATTTCTTTAAATTAATCTTTTCACGACCTGAAAAAACAGCACATGTGCTGGTGAAGTTATGATAATTTTATCAATTCTTCTGCATTCTTCTGACAAACATACAAAATATACAACTCCAACTGCAAATATTTAATGGAAACAGAAAAGGTAAGAAATGTCTTATTCTTTATAAATTGACAAAAAATACTTTCTTACATTATATAATATAATTTGACAACTCCATTTATATAAAAGTTTGGCATTTGGTTAAATACATTTTGTGAAATATAGATTTAGTTAAATAAAAGGCCACCAAAGCACATGCAAACTGTGTCTAAAACCACTCTTGCAGCAAATGAATGAGACATTTAAGCACTCGACGAGTCTAAAGAGCCACAATGGTGCTGCCGCTGAATGTGGCCAGACATTGTCTTGGTACATGGAATGTGGCATACAATTAAGCTTAAAATATTTGAACGGTGACACAAAAGTTTTGGTTGTTTACCAAAACATATTTCAGATACAGTTATATCAATTAATGTAAATCACAATGGGCTTAAAGTTCAGCCTCTCAGCTTTGAGAATATTCACATTGTAATTGGAGAAGGGTTTAGGAAACAGCTCTTTTTAATATGTAGATGCCTCTTTTTCAGTGGACCAAAGGTAATGATAAGGAATATTACTCTAAAAGCTATTTCATTTGCATGGGCTTTTCCATTGTTAATTATTATTAGTTTAGCAGGTGAAAAGTCTGGAGTTGATTTCAGGAGCGGGATTTGCATTTGCAAGCTGTTGCTGTGAACCCACAACATGTAGTATAATAAACTCTCAATGTAAGTAAAACTAGCCAGGATTAGGCTGAAGAAAAAAAATCCATCAAAGAGAGCAGAAATGTTTGGAGTGGCCAAATCAATAGTTCATTCTGGGGGAAAAGAGCGCACTGGTGAGCTTGGGAACTCAAAAAGGCCTGGATGTCCACACAAGACAACAAGGGTGGATGATTGCAGAATAATCTCCATGGTGAAGAAAAACCCTTTCACAACATCCACCCAAGTGAAAAACTCCAGGAAGTAGGTGTATCAGTATCTAAGTCAACCATAAAGAGAATGCTTCTTGAGATTAAATACAGAGAATTCACCACAAGGTCCAAACCAGATTAGCCTAAAAAATTCTTTGGGCAGATGAAACTAAGATCGACATATACCAAAATGATGGAAAGAAAAATTTATGGAGAAGGCTTGGAACTCATGATCCAAAGCACACCACATCCTCTGTAAAACATGGTGAAAGAAGTGTGATAGCATGGACATGAATGGCTTCCAGTGGCACTGGGTCACTAGTGTTTTTTGATGATGTGACAGAAGTTAGAAGCAGCTGGATGAATTCTGAAGTGTGCGTTGAGGAAAAGAAGTTTTCTGTAATTCTGTAATCAACGAGCGCCCTAGTTTAGAGATCTTTGGCGTGCCATTAACCAAGAACTGTGTAATTTTGGCAGTGTGTCTTTGCTATTTTAATGACGCCAGTGTGTCTTTGCTATTTTAATTGCGAAATGTGCAAAGGGGATGTACTAAGTTTCTTAATTATTTGTGTGTCCAAGTGTGCATAACAAGCATGGATGTATGCATGTATGCAACACTCGACTATGTTGACCATTGACTTCCAATATAGCAATATACATCTGCCTTTTAGACTGTTGACTGTTGTGTGTTTTTTTTCTCGCCATGATAGCAATGCACCAGCAATTTACATAAACACACCTCATTTTGAGACTAACATGCCCATTGGTGGTAATCTATTCACCCATTGGCATAAACATTTGTGCAAGGCGTGAAAATACAATTAGTTAAGACAATACTTAAGGCAAAAGACCCACAAACAATAACTGAAGACAGCTACAGTAAAGGACTGGCAAAGCATCACAATGGAGGAAAGGAGCGGTTGCTGATGTATATGGTTCTAGACTTCATTGTCTGCAACGGATTCTCAAAAAAGTAATAAAATGAACATTTTATTCAAAGTTTTTATTTTGTGAAGTTACTTTAAAGCCCCTGAAATGAGCTCAACAACAATGGTTGCACTTTAATATCATCCAAATTGTTTCATTTCAAATCCATTGTGGTGGCATTGAGAGCCCAAATAATAAAGATTGTATCACTGTCCAAACATTTCTGTATATAATATAAAATATAACTCTAATTGTGTATAGAATATAACTTTCACTAAAATATTGACTGACATGCTTCCACCATCATTCCACTGTCATTTGGCCCTGAGATGAACAGGAATTCATATATGGCCTTTGATTTGTGTTTCGTATTGCATTTGTTATTGTAATAGTGGATTGTGACAACAATCTACTCTTGAGCCCATGTGGCTATTTTTAAAAACAGTGGCATGACAATTTCTCATATGAGATTGTAGAACATGCACATTTGATGGTGGTTTCCAGCTTTGAACTACAAAGCAGTTTTTATTGCACCCTTTATATTCAGTAACAATATCCTTAGCTGTACGCAGTTTGCAATTTCTAATACATTCAAAACCTTTATCAAAACTTAAATAATCGTCAAGTTGAAATTTTGAATAATATACTTTACAAAACTCATATAAACTAAATGGGACGTTTTTTGTATTCAGGAACATACCCTCTCAAAGGTAGACATATATAGACATGGGTGACCTGTATATGTGAGTGTATGTGTGAAAATACCATTAATGCAATACATATATATTATATTATCTATATCTATATATTATGTTTTCAAGGAAATGTCAGACAATACCATTATAAAGTGGCTTTGTAGACACAGAATACATGTGCAGGGTTGGCCTGCCTGCAGTTGAGATCCATCTCCTATTGCAAATGTATTATGCAACATAAAGAGTAGAATTAGAAACAGTTAACCTCAGAATGTTAAGCAGCTGAAGTTTTGTATCAAGCAAAAAATTGACAAAAATTCCATCTTGGACACTACAACAATCAGTTCCCAAATGATGAAAAATATTTCTTCAAACATTTTGAGTGTGTTTGACACATCAAATTCTAATAATTATATATTTAAAATAAACAATCAAAGCAATCCATGTAAACAAGGGATTTTTTTCTTTCTACATTTTAGCTAAGATACAAGAGTTTTGTATTAAAATATTTTGGAACAACTGAAACATTTAAGGGCAATACATGAGCAAAAATATAAGGTAAGGGCAGACAATTCCCACAGTATTACATAAATATTTCTAGCTGTTGTTTTAAAGTAGTGACAAACATCTAGTTCAACTAGTCTGTTTTAATAATTTCCAATTTCATTTCTGAATACAGAAGTTTACTCTGTTTAAAGCAAGGTTTATTTTTTAATACCTATTGGCAGTTGCAATTACAAACAGCTTTCCCCACTCACTATAATGCTGCTGTTTTTGTGGTAGATTATACTGAAAACTGTTTCCTTGCATGGATGGCTATGCCATATCTAATGTAATAAGAATGATGAGCTGCTCACATGATCTTGTGTATGACTACAGTGCCTTTAGGCTATAGCTCTAACCTGAATGGATCAAGTATGCTCGGCCTTTCTGGTTTAGGATGGGTGCATGACTTCAAGCCATCTTTGCTTTAATTTTAGCCTAAAAACATAGAATGTCATTTTTTATTTCTGAAACCAATTCAATATTTGCTTTGGTGGAACTGCATAAATGTAAAACATTTTATCATGTTGACAAAATATAAAAAGCAAAATCTTCAATTATATATATGGGATACTGCTTATGAGCTTAACCATTAACATATAGGACATCACACAGATGGAAATATATAACCTTTAGCATTCAAAAGACTGTCACTGCATACCTACTATTAAATTACTTTTGAAAAACTACTTCGTATAAATACACTAACAGAGTAAATAGCTTCTGGACCTGTGAAAGTAAGATATCTTATTCCATATGCAGATGGATGTAAATAATCTGACTCCCCATTAAAAACAACAAATAACTGATATTGTAAGATAATATGAAAAGGGGTTATATTTGTTGCCTTCTAAAAGCATAATTAAAAAATGTTTTTGAGAGTTTGAGGAATGTGAACTTTCCATCACAAAGGTTTTGCTCATTAAACTAAACAGGGACAATCTTAACTGCAGGTTATTGAGACTACTGTCATGCAAGTTAGGTAGAAATTCAGTGCTAAATTGTTGTAAGAGTAAGATTGTTTTATATTTACAAGGTATGTAAAAAAGTAAGAATTCTTATGTCATGATCAAGCTTGGCATTTTTGGCCAATCTTTACTTTTTCTTTAAATTTGGCAAGTAAACCCTACCCAAACTAATTCAAATTCCTTCCACCCTGTTGTATTAGGCACATATCTTCTAAAGTATCTACAGTGTTGTGTCTTAGTGAGGTGCTGGCAACTGTTTTGTCAAAATATATGCCTTGTTGGAAAATAAAAGCTTTCAGAAAATGTTCTTGACTAAAACAAAAGATCCAATTTTATTTGTTAAATCTCTACTGACATAAAGTCTCATCACATTCCTGAATTGATTCCCTTAATTTTTCTACAGTTTTGTGTCTTCATTTACAGTTTCAGGATTTATTTGTTGCGTTCATTGTCTTTAATCCTTTAGTAATACCTCCATTTATGCTTTATCTGTTTGCCATAGCTCCTCTTTTTTTGCTTTGTGCTCCTGGACTGGCTTCTTAAAAACTTTCTCTTCTTCCTCCTCATGGATGGACAGTATTGGTTGAGAGGGGCTGCTGAAAAATAAGGGCTGCTCCTCCTCTATCTCTCTTTGGACTTTCTCAGAAATGACCTTCTTCCACATTTCATGATTCTCCAAAAGGTGCCGAGTTATCTGACAGAAGACTTTTCGATGCTTCTCGGGCTGTAGTGTCTCTGCAATTGATTATAAGACATACACAATTTATATAATTTTGAAATACAAAACATTCAAACCCAATTTAATCTGTGTTACTTTTACTGCAAAATGATAAAGAACAGATTTTTAGTATTTAGGACAGGGCTAAATATTTGTAAATAGGGAAAATATTGAAGTTATAGTGTTTTAAAACATTCTACAATAAGCAGGTGATTTGGTAAAAGGCGATGGTATTATCCTTGAGTATAATTCTCCATTCTCCCGTATAATTCCAAATTGTTTGAAATGTATTTAAATATCCCAACTTTTCTTTAAATGTGGTTTGTAAAAAACGACTCTTGATAACAAGTGTGATAACAGGTAGGAAAGTAACTGCTGATGTTTTTTTTAGCTCTGTGGAAATGAAGGGTTAGTTATGTTAAATGCCTTTGTAAATCACACTCTGTACACACATTTTAATTTATTTTTTGTTTACAACAGCAAATAAGATCTGTATGACAGGGGAAGAGATACGTTTTATTAATGCTGGAAAAATAGTATTTTGCTTAGATTTTGCTTTAATGCAAAATCCTAGGTTTTTGTGCATAAACAGTTTGTTCGAGTTCTTA
The DNA here is from genome assembly GCA_034509105.1 of Microcambeva barbata. Lineage (NCBI taxonomy): Eukaryota > Metazoa > Chordata > Actinopteri > Siluriformes > Trichomycteridae > Microcambeva > Microcambeva barbata. The sequence continues at coordinate 23,097,726 of JAYDZF010000001.1, forward strand.
AGAACTGACCCTGGTCAATATTTAAGTGTTGACTTATTAACTCAGTTAAGTGCTTTTATAAAACATTTCTCTATTCTCAGGCATTTATTGTTAACACTTCCACACTGTTGGAGGCCATTTCTTACACTTTGAATAAGTGTTAATTGGTTCCTGGTTTCTCGCCCTGGTCATTCCTCTTGCTTTCTGTTCTTTTTAGCTGAACCCATGGAGAGAAGCACTGGGACTTTTAATGTTTATCAGGCAGTTGGTGGAGTAGCTAGCTGTTGATCAAGGATCCACTATTTCACATAGATTATATTGGAATTTTTTTTTTAATTTTCTCCACTGTACACAGAATATTTGGCTAACACAATAACACTCCAGATCAAAATATTAAAACCAGTTACAAATCACAGGAATTGACATTTTGCACTATTCACCATTCTCATTTCAAAGATTGGCTTAGGCATGCTTGAAGCAAGTTTTTTTCTAGAAGGCTTGTGGGAAGAAGTGTGTAGAAGATGGCTTCATGAAGGCCACTGTCTGGAACTGACGTCCATTTTTGTAAACTTCCCTGGTCAATCCCAAATGTTAATCAGAACACACAGGATGGTCCAAAAGGGAGATATTCTTTTGTAAGAAGTCCATTATGAACAGCAGCATTGTCCTGATAAAAAATCTGAAAAGCGTAGAAAACACCTCAGATGGGATCTCCTTGTCATGCCAATAACTTTGAATGCCATCAGGACAGTGAAGGTTCTTTACTTGTCAGAGATTAAAACTTTCTTCCACCTTCCGAAGTCCCATGTTTGGTGCTTCCTTGCAAAGTCCAAACGGGCAGTGTTTTTAGTGTTGAAGGAGACCTGGCCTTTGAAGATGTTTTTTTTGCTTTCCTGGCAGATGTTGTCTGATGGCTATTGAAGCAGTTGTCACTAAATTAGATGCTCAACATTTTTTTGACTCGCATTTCTTCTTAAAACCCTTCTTAAGATCCAACAGTGCAACAGTTAACTGATCTTAAAAATGTGATCAGGAGTGTATTTGGCTAACGTGTAGCATCATACAAGTATCAAAAATGAATCAACACAGTGAGGGGAATTTCATAAATAATTGGTGAGGATTAGCATTCATATTGAAACTAATGTTTAAGAAGTTTGCTGTGGCCCAAAAGTTTTACTCAATGTCTATGTAGTTTAATTACTTCTGCTTTCCTTCAACCTTCACTGACTATTAAGCTCTGCTTGGTTTTTAAGTATTGTTATTTACATCAAATTGTTATTTTCTGATCATTAGTACTTGAGTTTTACTTGATCAAAACTGTAGATATATACATCATTAGCAACCCCACCCGAAAATGGATATGAACATACTAGAGTGATCTGAATTGGTATATCCATCTTCATCTGTTTCTTCTTCATCATCAGTCTCATCCACACCAGATCCATCTTCACTTTTGTTAACCTCTGGCTCCACCCACCGCCCAGGCATGAGGGCAGCTGTGTCATATGAACTGCAGAGTGGCCCCACAATGTGCGTTATAAAAGACTCCTGCAACTTGGCTAGCTGGGGTGCTGAGCGATCCATAAATGGGCTGATTGGTAAACCCATACTGGCTTCTTCATCACCCTGACAAATGAAACACACAAAGACATGTATTCATACATCTAATGTAAACAAACTTTTAATGACAACTTTTATTGAAAACAGCTGTAACTAACAATTGCAAAACTGAACTAAGGTACTTTATTAGGTGTGTGTGCAGCATACACCCCCCCCCCTCTCTTTTTTATATCATTTACAAAGGTGTTGTCAAGGAAACATCCAATGGATTGTACCTACAGGGAGAGTGGCATGGATAAAAATGATAGACCATCTCATCCCACCATTAGGGAAATAAAATAGTTGTATAGTTGTTTTATCTTGGGTATCATAAGGATTATTTTTCCACTATGATGATAGAGAGTGTGATATTTGAAAAAGCATCAAGTGGTACACCAGAGTTCCCACCGTTATGTAAACCTACAATTCATATCATGGAAGCAATCACTGTGTTAAGAGGATTCCTTCTACAGAGTCAGCTCATTTCAGTACATTCTGGACCCTCAACCCAACTCATGAGAGCAAGCTTTTCAGCTACAAATCCTTATAGGTTTGGAGTAGGGAAAGGTTCCCAACCTCCCAAGTGCATTGGAGATGCTCCATCCAGCAATTTGCACACTGGCGCTGACACCCGGAAGCCAGTGCAAACTGGGGATGTTTAATTCCCCCAGTACCCACTGCAGATGTAATCTTTATGCCAGGGCCTGCTCACAATGCTTGTTACCATAAAAGTTCATTTAGGCTCCAGGGGTCCTTCTGTCTGTTCTATCCAGGGGTTCGGTTTCAGGTTCGACCATGCCAGGTTTGCCCTGTATATTTTCTCAGTACTGTCCATCAGTCTCTTGTGTTTAATTATTTTCTGTTTGTCCAAGTCTGTCCCATTGCTTCACGTACCAATTCTTTCCACTCAAGTTGGTCAGTCAGTCTGGTAGATCTTTTTTGTCTTTTTTACTCAGTCCTGTTTTCTTGTTAGGTACCCTTAAACCCGGCTTAATCTGGCTTGTGTGGTACGTCTGTTGGGTCTTCTCCATGTCCACCTGTCCCAGTTAATCCAGTTTCTTTTTCAGGTGCAATGAGTTTAGTTATGCCAAGTGCTTCTGTAGTCAAGTCTATGTCTTTACAGTGCCAAAGCATCCACAGCAACTTTAAAAAGCAGTGACACACATCACATCACCAACTACAAGACTACACCACCCATCAGTGACAGTGATGCCTCTCTTCCAGACATGCTAAATGACTTCTACACTCAAATCGAGGCACAAAATGACATGGTGGTAAGGAAGACCAGATGCTTTGTTTGATCACAGCAGACATGAGGAAAACTTGATACAGGGTCAAGGGAAAGCCAGACAATATTCCTGGCAGAGTGTTCAAAGAGTGTGCAGACCAGCTGGCAGATCTCACCGACATCTTCAACGTTCCAACACGCTTCAAGACTACTCCACTTACTCATGACTGTAAAGCAATGCACCAATCTAATCCCATCATTAAGTTTGCAGATAACACAGAGGTGCTGGGACTCAGTTAAATTTAAGGTCTGGGCTTTGACTAGGCCATTACAATACATTGACATGTTTTGCCTTAAACCACTCGAGGGTCATGCTGTTGGAAGGTGAACGAGTCTCACATTACTGAAAGACTGAAACAGGTTTTGTTCAAGAATATTGCTGTATTTAGCACCATCCATCTTCCCCTTGACTTGGACCAGTTTCCCAGTCCCTGCTTCTGAAAACATCCCCGCAGCATGATGTTTCACTGTGGGGATGGTGTTTTGGGGGTGATGAGATTGTAAGAGCGTCTGCGACACCGGCTCAGAGGCACAAAGTCCCTCAAGGTCACAGGACTTACAGAATGTCCAAAGCCGAGCCCTCAAATAACAAACCCAAGAATCAGGGTTAATGGGCTGCAGCTGGGGCGACATTACTTAAGCCCCACCCTGAGGCTTACACAGTGTCGCACCTATGCTAGTTTTCTGGTTTTCGACTCTGCATCCGTAGTGTATTTTTAGGATTTTGTGTGTCAGGGATAGACGGTATCACCCAGGCACGTCTATAGTGGTTGGGTGGGTATGGCTCAGAGGCCCGAGGTGATTAGTTTCCTTAGGGAGAGTTCTCCGCGATCGTGCCTCCGCCATTTAGTGTCGGGTCTTTACTCATTGACGGTTATGTTGGATGCAGCTGCAAGCTCCTAGCTCGGCTGAATCCATTTCAGAAGTCCACCTCGATAGCACACTAATATTTCTTCCGTCCTTCAACCCAGCAACCGGGGTTGCGCTTCACCTGTGCTTTTCCTTTTTTTGTTTCAGTTGGTTAAGTTGGAGTTTCTTCGAGGAGTTATGACTTATGGCATCATCGGCTGAAACCATGCCCCTGCGCTGCTCAGTATCATCACTCAATTCAACTCAATTCATCTAACAATTCAGTTTTGGTTGTGGCGCCGTTGTTGTGCGATCGGCAACCTGGGTTCGCGACCCACCTAAGTTTGGCATAATAGTCTGCTAAATGTAAATTGTGTACATTTTCCACATGAAAACATTAAGTGTAATTAATAGTCCACCTTTACTTATAAACACTTGGATGCTTGGGAACTGACTGCAGCTGTTTAAAAAGGACTTATACCACAGTGTCGTCCTAAGGGGCAGCCAAATGTAATAAAGTCTAAGTTTACATGAAACTGCAGTTAGGAATTCGATGTTTCCAGGAGGGTCTCTATTTTGGTTAGGCTCTTGGCCCTCCCTAATACCCACCTTATGGTGAACTGGAGATTTAGAATCATCTATGACCAATGTTAATATTAAACTTCAATTGATGAATATGGAACTACCTGTACCCAAACTGTAAAATATGACAATAAAACCAAACAAACAACTAATATAATGTTAAGGTGTCATCAGAGCATTTACATTAATAACAATGTGAATCATGTAAACATCAATGACATTATAACACAGAGTTTATCTGCTTTGTGACATTCAGGCATTAACAGTCAACTCTGAATCAGTGCTACCCTGTTGTTATGGCAACCAGTGGCAATGGATGCGAGGGCCATTTGATACGTGCATTTGATCTGTCAGGTTCAGGTGATGAATCATTCAAAAACTAGGAAAAAAGAGAAACAGAACAATTGTATATAACTTGTCTCTGCAAATGTTGCAATGGTTGTTAGCTGTCATAAGCTGTTAGCTGTCATCCAACACTTATTTTCATTGTTTGCATACCATCTGAATTTGTAATTGCCTACTTATTCTCCTCAATACAAACCCTAAACATGTTTTAATTATTGTCGTAATTACAGATTATTATTCTCAACCCTGCTTAAAAAGGCTGGTTGCCAGGAAACAACATGGCCTTAATTCTGTAATGCCACTTTGGGTCAGCATTTTTGAAGCATTTACCAGTTGCTAAGGACCTACATTTATATTAGTGCTCCGGTCCCTCAGTTTTACTATGACTTAGAGGCTGTTTAAAGGCTTTTAATTACAATGAAATCTTTAACCCAGTTGAATGGTCCATGGTATATGCCTTGTAAGTTTTTGCCAATTGATGAGATGCTTTTAGTTTGCACTAATTACAGAATTTTTGCAATTGCATGTGATTTTGCATCTGTCATATGGCATAGGAGATTGAAGCCTTGAAGCATGACAAGCAAGGATGGGGAGGGTGGCTCGTAGACTACTACATCTTATCAGAATAATTTGGTATGTGCAGTGTCAAATAATTCCTGCAAATTGATTCGTCAGTGATGTCAATTTACTTATATAGCACATTTCAAACAACAGCTGTTGGACAAAGTGCTGTAGAATTCGCAGTAATTGACAATTAAAACAATGACAATTAAAACAATAAACAAACAAAAAATAATAAGACCCACGTAAAACAAACAAACACAATTCTCATACTGTGTTGAAAGCCAAAGAATAAAAAAAGGTTTGATAGCTATGTTTTTCTGGATGTCAACACTAAGCATGACAGGCATATGACACACAACACTATACAATATACTATCTTTGCATATGTAACATTATCTAACATTATATGGCACCACCTGAACTGCAGTTAAACCACATTTGGCATCTGGCTGTATACAGTGTATAGAAATTCCAACCATTTAGGATTATTATACAATTTATTCTAAAATATTATAAATCGGGTGCACAACATACAGCCCAGGAGCCAGATTTGGCCAGGCAGAACTCTCAATCTGCCCCACCAAATGAAAGTGATGATTGTAGTCCACATTATTAATTTGGCATGCCATTATATAGCGGATGAAATAATTGATGCTATCACTGGGTAATTTCCAATGAATTGCAACTAAAATTGTGAAGGAATGCTGAAGGAGATGACGCTCATTGAATTTTATAAATCTTCTTACACAGAAGTAAATATCCAAATATCCAAATCTTGAAGATTCACCCTACCCTACAGCACAACCATCAGGCCAGTGAGACTGAGACCTTACTGTTTTTTACTGGAAAATCTTCAACATCCAATGCCTACCTGCTCATAGAACTCATTGACAATGCCTTCTGTCCACTGAAGATGAAGATCTTTGTACTTCAATGGTCCATTAACATCAGCTAGCTTGATACACATCTGGCAGACTAAAAGCCGGTCATTTTCATTGGACCAGTCAATACTTGAACAACCTTCATGTCCCACCTGTAAGCAAATGACAACTTTAAGCCAAAGCCTCAGTTTATTATTACCTAGTTATTTAATTGAAAAAAGGAATAAATTACCTTAGTGTTAAACTCGGCCAAAAAATCAAAATGCTTTTTGAGGTCTGTGGCTAGAATAGCCTCAATAACCAAAAAACGAAATCGCTTGAATTCCACATGGTCCAGGTTTCCAAGAAAGTTGTACTCAGGATGGGACATAAATAGATTCCAGGCAGAAGCAGCATGGTGATTTTCCAGAACTGAGCGGTCATTGTACAGCACTGCCTAAAAAAGCAGCAGAAACAAATTGGCTTTACTGGGGTTAAACTGTTCTGCAAATACATGTCATTTCCATACTTTCTGCATCCATTCTAGCTGAGATAACAGGTTGGATTACTCTACTAAGATTCAGATATTCAAATATCCTTGAAGCAGGGTGTTATTCGCTAAATCTAACTTTACTTTTAGAAGCATTTACTAAATAATTTATTTTTAAATTTAGACACAATTGTGAGTAATATATTATATAATAAAAATTTAGTAGCAGTTTTTAAGCATTGCCTTTATCAATTTAATAATATATTGTAACTGATTTGTGAGATAATAGTATTTAAAATTAGAGATGTGGAGGCCGCATTGAGCTTTGGGTTTTTGTACTGTGGATAATTTAATTCTATTAGTAATTTGAGGATACTTGAATCTAATGAGTTGAAGTAAAATGAGTGCATGGGAATGAGAATATGTAATTCATTTTTGGTAAGTTTTTAATGGTGTTTGTTCTGACAATTAAAGTTAGTAGAATAGTCAGACGATTTGGAATATTTATCAATTGTTTGGACAATCTCTTGAACTGAAGAGAATGGGTTTTGAAGGAAAAAAAGAATGTCATCAGCATATAAGCTGATTTTGAGCTTGAGGTTTTAATCCATTTATAATTGACTCTCGGAAACCTAATTTATTTAATGTGGCTATTAGAAAGGTCCAGTTTAGCTTTTCAAAAGCATCCCCTGCATCTAGCATGACTATAGTGGTTTCAAATGTATTATGTTTATTATTCAATAATTCAAATGTATTATTTAAAATTAAACTTTTCTCATAGCTCCACAAAGATAAAACCATAAGTGGTTCCTTATTGTGTTTACACTCATGGTTACACATTAAAGTTAACACATTGTAAAACAAAGATTTGTTCTCATCCTTTGTTAAGTGTTTTTAGTATCCTTATTAAACTACGTTGTATGTTCAAATTGCCTTAATAGTATTTGGAATTGCTAGTGGAACGCAAATATTCAATGCATCCGGTTGCCGAGGCTGCCAAGCAATTCCAAACATCAGTTAGATTTCTTCCTGTTTTACAAAAAGAAATACTGTTTGTGTGACTTATCAGAAAGCTCCCATTCTCCCAGAAGACTGCAATTTGTCAACATGCATTTGGCAAAGTCCAGTCTAAGAGAGGTTCTGTGGTTAAGCCAGTGTTTATTTTATTCAACTATGCTGTCTCTCAACAAATTATCTATTATCTAACGAATTATCTAGTAGTATCTTGTTTATCTAATATGCTATAAAACAGCACTAACCTGGTTAGACATAGACTACACAATATGTCTTAACTAATCCTGTGCAATCTGGTAAAGTACCTTGAAATTACACATTGCAAAGTAAATTTAGTATACTTTCTTAATCACTTTGCAGTGAAATTCGTTCTCCACATTTTAACCCAATCCGTGCAGTGAAACAC
>JAYDZF010000001.1:23139712-23150341 GCA_034509105.1 Microcambeva barbata
TCTTTGGACAGCTCTTTGGTCTTAGCCATGTTAGTAGTTGGAGTCTTACTGATTGTATGGGGTGGACTGGTGTCTTACAACATCAAACAGGTGCTTCTAATTTAGAATAATAAGTGGAGTGGAGGTGGACTTTTTAGAGGCGGACTAACAGGTTTTTGAGGGCTAGAATTTTTGCTGATTGGCAGGTGTTCAAATACTTATTTGCAGCAGTAACACACAAATAAATTGTGATTTCCGATTTTTTTTTAGATTATGTCTCTCACAGTGGACATGCACCATGATTTCTAAGTGGGAGAACTTGCAAAGTCGCAGGGTGTTCAAATACTTATTTTCCTCACTGTATACCCTGGTTTTTCTTTGACTTGTTGTTGGACTAATGCCTCTGAGCTTAGAGAAACCTTCTCTGTTGAAATAAGGTTTCTTTTGTGCACAGTGAAGTTTTAAGTGCATAGCATTTGTGCACAGATGCTGATTTCATTTCAGTATTTCATTTCATTAGTAGCCCTAAATTGCCCATCCCAAATTTGGAATGCGTTGCCGGCCTGAAATGTAGTAATTAATTTTTATATATAAACAAATAGTTTAGTTTAGAAAATAAAAATAAATTTGTATTTCAGCAAACCAAATTTAAAGAAAGTAAATGTAAGGACTGCATCTTTATTTATCATTTATACCACCAAACTGTCCCTTGCAATTCCTTTTGCTGTGTGCTGTTCGCGGTACCAATGCAAGATTATCTACTAAACAAAATATGTTCCAATTAAGAACTCTTTGTCAGCTATCAGTTGACCATTTACTCTTTAACTTCTTTAGTAGGAATACATCATGTAAAAAACACATCTGCTCAAGTAAATAATAGGCCTGAGCCTATACAAAAACCTAAATGTATGGTTTTAATGGGTTAAAAATAAACAATCCAGAAAAAATGTGTAAAAATCAAAACCAGTTGTATTTTATTATTTAATTTGTTCTTCACTTTCACATTTTACACCTATTTAAAAATGTTTCCTTTTATGAAAACACAAAGGTGTTTTGTAGTTCAAATGTTTAGAAGAAGCAGAAATCATGTTTATTTAATGTTTTATTTTTACACAAATTTGAATTCAAAATTTCGATACGCATTTCTATTTCTATAACTGAGAACTCTGTTGTGATGACAGTTCCATACATCTCAGGCCCAGAACATACACTGTTTTCCTTAACACTTTGTGAACTAAATTATTTTAATTAGTTATAATTAGTTTAAATGATAATTTTAAACAGTCATTCCACTGTTATCTGGGGCTTCCTGTTTAGCTTCAATCATGTGTGTAATATTGAGACAAAGTTAACAAATATCTGCAAATTGTTCTGCATAAGTTTATAGTTTTTCTGCTGATGTAGTGTAAGTAAAAAGTGAACACATTTAAGTCTGTTCATTTTGTGTCATCAATATAATCCAATGGCGTGCAGTCTGGCCCTCCTAACCCTTCAGAGAAAGGGGTACAAAATTGCAGGTAGAACATTTTTATAAATATACATATGATAAAGGAAATAAAAAATATCTGCCAATTCAAGCCCCTTCTTTCATTTTCCTGTTATTTGTCTGAGAGTTGTACAAACCAATCAAAACTGTACACAGAAATGGATCTGGCTCGCTCCTGTAGTACGTGTTTACATTCTCCTTCTGAGGAGATTCTGTAAGGTTCTGTAATGTAAGTCTATTAGCAAACTGACAGGAAATCTGACCAATAAAATGTAAGCTTTTTAAAAGTAAGAACAGCCAATTGCGATCTGCTCCTTTTCTATGTTCTGAAGCAGGTGTTACGCAATACTCACGCCTTATTTATAACTATACTTTCGATAGTTAAGCTATGGAAAATGGTAAACTGTGTGCTCTTAATTGTAGCAAATGCCTACATGCTGCTTTTGTAATTGTTTATGTGTGTAGTTATCATTTATTTGGGGCCCTGTGGTGTGTGTGTGTGGGGGGTTGGCTTACAGAACAGGTACCCACTATAAGCACTGCACACCACTGATCAAGAGTCAGGGCTCGGTCCTGTAGTACATGCTTACGTTTTTTAGGGTTCTGTCATGTTAGTCTTTTAGTCAAGTAACAGCAAATTTGACTATGGGAAGGCAGGAGCATAGCTCTTGCAGGTTGGAGAAGGGGTACTTACTATAGGCACTGCCCCTGATAAAACATTTTTTTTACATTTTGATCCCAATAAATTGCTTTTGTGTAAGAAGTGTTAAAGAGTTTTTGAAAAGAATGTTGTACTTAAATGTTGTTACCAAAAACAAGTGTTTTATTTTTGTGTTAAGTACATAAAACATCAACCTAACCTACAATAAGAAACACATTACCTCTCACATTTTACTCTTATGTTTCTCAATCATCTATCTAAATTATAAAAAGAAAATAAACACTTAAATTCCTAAACCTTTTTAAACAAAATTCAAAGTGCAGGACTCACTGACCAATTAATGAATGTACAAACATCATTTTTGCTGATGGCTGACTCAATCTTTGTACCCGCTCTCTGGCCCCATTTCCATCTGCCTGACATATTCTTGAAAGTAAAACATACCACTGACTAGCCTAACAAGACGTGCCTTGTCTTGGGAATGAAGCTCATATGGACAGCTAGCAGGGGACCTACGAGAGAGAGATGTTGGGCCATGGCCAGCCCAGGTTAAAATAACAAGCTCCCTCACAGCAGCCATAAGCCATTGAGCTTACTGAGATACATGTGGTACATATGCACACATATTTTAGCTGAGCATGCAGTATGAGGAAGCAAACACATGCCAAAATACAATTAACAAAAGTTATTGATTTTCCATTGCTTTGCACAGTGGAAAATGTGCATCTTGCCTATTATTTAAAAAAAAGCTGAATTACAAGCGGAAAGTGAAAGGAAGTTCTACATCTGAAAAACTCATCTGTGCCAATATATCTGATACTTTAAAGGAGCCAACTGAATACTTCACGGTAATGAATATATCTGCATCAGAATCTCTATGACCAGTCGAATTTGTAAAAAGCTCAGGTATTATGTTTACAGAGGTCTTGAAAAACTGTTTTTCAGCAGAAAATTGGCCATGCAAGCCAAACAGCTGAAGCTACACATTCCAGTCTAGGCACAGGCCAGCAAGATGACTGCTGGCTGTGCCAGCATCTCAATCTGCAGTAGCAAATGAAATGAGGTCAATTAAACTATGGCATATGTTTAAAAAAAACGCTTTTATTATACAGAAAAGAAAAATACAACTTCAATGTCTGAAATATAAGCACCAGGTAATCATTTGTAATAGAATTGCAAAGTTACATATTCACCAGAGTTATTTAAAAGATTAATAAGGAGACATGTCACATGGAGAAAACTACCCACTAGCCTTCCAATTCTTGCAAATTAAGATGAGCTCTTTCATCCATGCCACCAAAATATGCTCAAAGTCTCTATGGATCTTCTCTGAATCAGAGAGAGAATATTGGTCTTATCCACTCTTCTTTAAATAGACCCAGACACACCCTTATTCTTCTTCAAAATCAAATCCATTATAATCCTTCCCCCTAAATTCAAAAGAGCCCAAAGCTACCATTTTATTAGGAGCAAACACAATTTAGGCCCACTTCAGGGATTTATCACACAACCAGTATACCCAGTTGTCAAATTAATGAGCAACAACAATATAAGTGATGGTAAAAAAATAACTGGTCAGCTTTAAGTAGCCTCTTATGCTCTATTAGAACATTTGGATTACAGGCAACTGTGTTTCTTTGATAAGAGAAGCGTAAGTGTCAGTGTTACGCAGTGTCAATCTACAATACATTCACTGAAAATAAGCATGCATTAAACATATGTTTTAAACCCCCCAAAAATATGATGTGAATTCTTATCATAAAGGTAAAAAATCAAAAGTAACAATTTATGACACTTTACAATGTAGAAATTATTTCAATATTTAGATATTTATCCCAGCAATGTGCCAGTCATCTTTTGACAAACCACACGACAGTTTATTTGGGTTAATTTCCTCCTTGGCTCACTTGTTATGAAAAAGGAGGTGGTCACTCATGCAAAGCTACCCACATCTGTATTAACCTCATACCACAATGTATGTGTGTATGGGCTACTGTAAAAGAAAATGACTGAAAAATAATAACAAAGTGCTGTAATCTTGTAATGCGTTCACAACCAACACTTTATTTGCATGTGCACACATCGTATAGTAACTGAAGAAATATATGTTTTAATGATCAATACTATGAATTATTTCAATTAACAGATACTCCCCTAAAATCACATACAACAATGCACTGAAAAGGATTTTATCGATTATGTAAATGATGATCAAAAAATATCAAACAATTATATCCAGTGATGTTTTTGTTATGATGCTAAACAAAACAAATGTAAAGCCATGTCAATCTTGGTCTGTGTATTTTTTTTTTACTTTTAGACTTGGGTGTAAATGTTTCAGGCTTCTTTAATGTTGCTGTGTTTTAGTTGACACTTAATGCCTTGTAAATACATGTCTGCTTGTTGTTTATTTGTTCATAGTAAAATGAAATAAAGTGATGTTGGTTCAGTTTGTCATATAAATGTATAAAACATTGTTAAAAAATAAGGGCCAGAATGTTATGTTGCATAAACTAGTGGCCAGATGATAAAGCACACAAAACAGCTGGAATTTATGACTACCATGGAAATAAATCATTTGTGATTGTCTATAGAATTATAAAACTTTCTTTATGGATATGGATTTTTTTTCACATTATTTCACACTAATGTATTATCTCCTTAGTACATCTAAGTAATTATGTCATTAGTATTATTTTCATTGTGGTTGTTGCAATTAGTATTATTAATAATATTGTTGTTGTTGTTGTTGTTTTGATGTTGTGAAAAACCGTGGGATTAGTCATTGTAGCTGGGATATATTAAAGAGGAAAGTTTTACCTGGTCCCTCTGGAGGCATGGCAGGGAGGTCCTCCTGTGCGACTTGCTGTTGGTCTGTCCGTAGTGGGCCATGTCTGACGATACAAACGAGCTGGATCTCCTGCGCCTTTTTAAAGCGGGAATGGCTTCCCTGGGTCCTGTGTTACCCTCCTGGTGGTTTCCCTGATTCGGCAGCAGCCGATCAGCATATCTTGCGAACAGGACGCCTAAAACCCCCACCAGATATGCAAGGTACGGTCTCCAGCTGGCGCGCACTTTATGCAGTGAAATAAGGGAGACGGTTTTGATGATGCTGATGAAGACAATGACGGAGATGCCCTGGCCCAGTCGCATCACCATGAGTGCCCCGCTTGCCCAGCAAGCAGAGCACCACTATGCTGGCCCACCGCAGCTGGCCATCCGGGCCATGAAAAACGCGCCTGCGCCGACCCTCTCCCGAAGTGACACTCTTGACTATACAAAAATGTAGTTCGGATAGCCCAGCAGTACTCCGTAACGAATTAAGTCAAAACCGTCCCAGATGAAAGCTCTCGCTAAAGTAAAAATGAGGCAATCCGATGATACAAGCGCAAAATGCGATCCACGAAGCTGCAGTTCACAAAAAGAAAATGGGATCCCGAGTGTGCGTGGCGAGCGCCGCCGCAGCTGTGCTCCACACCCAGCCAACGAGTTTAGGCAGCAGGACAAAAAAACGCAGACGAAAGGTTTCTTCGACTTTTCTCCTGTTTTAGGCCCCCACCTAGACTGGCTGCCGCTACCCCTGGACGGAGTGGTAGCACACGCATTCACTTAAACATTGAGTAGGTACCGCGCGATCCGCTCTCGCGCACAGTCCTCGTTAGTTTACTGCTGTCCGATTGTACTGCCGTCCACGAGGAAAGATGCGCAACGAAATTACAAATTGCATAGGCATTCAATTAAACCAAGCCAAAGTAAAACCAAGCCAAAGAAACGACCTCGTTTGCTCTACAATACGCACGATTAAACAAATATAACTATTAAAGGAACGGGGGGCCAGAGAACCGTTTATATTGCGGGTACAAACCTCTGTCTCTCTCTCGCCCGCCATGCCTTGCTTCCTGTGAAGTCTGTCTACTAATCGTGCAGTGAGGCAGAAGTAGAAATGATCCTGGCGCTGCTCACACAAGGCCATTACCTCAGTCGACACACTTTCTTTCTCACTTTATTCAAGTTTAGACACGTTCTTTCTCATATCTCTATTTTTTTAATTAGTTTATTCACTAAAGCCGGTGACCTGTCACCTGGTTTGCTTATTATAACGTAAGCCTACAAGGTACAGCAAAACAGAGTTAACAATTTTCAGCTCACATTTTGCTAAATTAACATTTTCACAGCTCTATATATAGATTTAAAACATGTCATGGCATTGGAGTCCTGAATGGACGAACATCCTGACCAATTAGTCATATAAATGTTATATTCACTTACAGCCAGCTTAATTGTTGTTTTATTTGTGCAATACTAAAACATTTTTAAAGTCAACTTCCAAATAGGCTAAACATAGTTTGTTGTGCACTTTCTTTGTTGGGGATTTAAAATGGCGTACTACCAATCTACATTTAATAACTCACATGCAAATGTATTATATTCACAAACGTTTTTTCAGCTTTTTACTATGATTCATAATTGTGGTCAGGTCTACTGTATTATGTATGCTTTAATTCAAATGTAAATAAATTGTAGTCCATAATTTGCTATTTCAGTTGAGCTGATATCGTTTAGACAAGCACACACTTGGTCAATAGGGGCCCACAATTTGCATGAAATGTGAGGACAGAAAACAAGACATAAAGTCCAAGAAACTATCTCCTAGATCAAGTTGTGGCAGGGCATAGATCATGGCATACAATTTGTCAAGAGTGTTCCCAGGACACAGTGACATTAATCATTTCTAAATAGAAGTAGGGAGGTTAAAACGAATTGAAGCATCATTCTTAAAGGGAGCCACATTTCTATGAAAGGATGACCAAATCTGATGGACGAACAACTGACATAGATCAGACCTTTATGACAATCAGTCCAATAAATCAGACCTTTATGACAAGTTGGAAGTCATTGTGGAATGCATTTTGGATTGTGTGAAATTGTATTAAATGTAAATTCTCTAATTTGACAAAAACTGAAGTTTTTGGTCAGCAATAGCAAGCATTGTTTCAACCAAAAGTTCAGACACCACATATACTTAAATGTTTTAGAGCTATATTGAAATTTGATACTTTGATACTCCACTGTATCCATCTTATTTCATTTATTTACATATTATTTAGGATATATTACTTACATGTAAAATGTAAAACCAAAAGTAATTTGTGATTGTTTTTTTACCGATTGTTAGTTTTCAACACAACATAACTGATGGCTGGGTTACAGGTAAATTTAATATTAGGAATTAAAAAAAACACATACAGTCTCAATAATGGATAATTTTGTTGTGTAAAGAACTAACTTGAAAAAAATAGTTTCTTTAAGTGAGACACACTTATAGGGTTTAAGGGGATGAACTAATTGTTTCATGTTCTGCCTAAGATTATATATTAAGTTCAAGATCTTGACTTTAGGTCATTCCAAAATTGTTAATATGATCTTTAGAATTTTGTTGTAGTTTGAATCATTAAAAATGCACTATGTTATTCACCCTTTTCCTTAACCTTCTTTGAAACAATGCAAAACCTTTGAATATCAATAAATAGGCACATAATAGGCAAACATAAATCATGTACCAGACTTCTAAATAAAACTTAATCACTAAAAATTAATACCAGACTAAGTTGGAATTGTGAGCTAAAAATTGGAACAAGTTTTTTTAACAGTATTTAAACATTTTTATTATACAAATATTCCAATATATGTATTATATATTGTACACACATGCCATGTTTTAGCTTAGTTTGGTAAATACAGAAATCAATCTCTCCATCCTAAATACAAAAACGACCTCCCAGACCATGTGTCGTAAAATTGGGGTCCTTTTGAAAATGATTCAGGAAGAGGAGAACCAGACAATAGATTACCAGAAATACTAACAAAGACAACAAGTAGTAGCTACAGTAGCTACTACTGATTTTTTTAAAAGAACGACATTTAACACAGAAGGGAAATGGGGAATATAACTCCTTGTAATGGGTTCGTTTGAAAACCCCAGTTCAAAATATTTAATCATAGAGCCAATCAGGTGATCTCATTTAAGATTCATGTCACAGCAATACATTTCATTAGATAACTACAAACCTGGTAATAATCAAAACTTCTGTTGTACTTTCTTATTGTATTATTATGGGTTATGTAATGTGTTAGCTGCTGAAGATGTTCGGCAGAGAGCCATGCTAAGAATTGTAACCTTGGCCGACAGTTGGAACACAGAGGTTCAGATGATTGATGACCTGTACCTTGTGAGCAGTAATTTACTCCAG
This sequence comes from Microcambeva barbata, assembly GCA_034509105.1. Taxonomy (NCBI): domain Eukaryota; kingdom Metazoa; phylum Chordata; class Actinopteri; order Siluriformes; family Trichomycteridae; genus Microcambeva; species Microcambeva barbata. The sequence continues at coordinate 23,148,090 of JAYDZF010000001.1, forward strand.
GTGGAACTTTTTCTATTTATCACAGTTGCTCTCAGACTCGTCAGTTCCTCTGTTGGCAAATCTGCTGTTTCTTTGAAACCAGGATACCAGGATGCTTGTTCCGGTTGAACACTGTCAACAGCATTATCTCTTTCATTGAACTTATTTTGTGTCACTGCATTTTTGACATCATGAAGGAACCACCCTGCAAAGTAGATTGCCTCTGAGGTAGCATGACATCCTGTTTCTGGAGCTGACTCAGTTGAAAATGTTAGGCCTGAGGCACGCCGATTATTGAGGTTGGCATGCCTCTAATGTAATGCTCCAAGTTAGGACTAAGTGATCCCTATAAGTCCCATTTTCTGAAAACTTGTTCCAAGTTGCAACCGCAAGTCTTGTCACATTGTGTCATTCAGTTCTCACTTATCTGCTATGTGGGCTGAGGTTCTGCTATGTGTATCTTTCATTTATTACTTTTTTCTTCATTATTTTGGCCACCTTATTCATTTGCACTGTTTTTTGTAAGGGAATTTTTAGTGACAGTATTATTCTAGTTATTATCCTTAGTTAAATTGCATTTGGGCAATCTAATGTTCTTACTGGTGGGACACTAGCAAATCATGAGTCATCTTAGAAAGTAGTTCAGGTAGTAGTAAAATTCATTACATATGATTTTGTTTATTTTAACTTTTTTACAAAATCTTTCTAATTGTGACATTTTAATAATGTTATTGTGAAGCATTTATAATTATTACCTAAGTAACTAATTATATGTACCATCTAATATTGTTAGTTACCAGAATGGAATGATAAGTACTTTTCTTTAGAATGTTCTACTTGTGAGGGCAGTCATTAAGTGACTGGAACCTTTGGAATGCTATTGGTCCCTGGATGATGTCTAAAGACCATAAATTTTAGTTCAGTTTTTTTCTTCTTCATACACACCATTAGTCATGTGTTTCCTCTTTCTATGGGAGTCTTGTTTGCTTAATGATTAGCATGAAAGAGGAACATTTATCTAGTAAACATAGACATTTCTTGCCAGAAAGAGTCATCATCTAAGATCAGTATCAGAAAGGGAACATTGGGGTACAGATTTAAGGGTTAACCTAAATAGCTTGATTACAATTAAAATAGCCCACTACCTTAAAATAATACAAATACAATGTTAAATTCTAAACCCTAGTTGATTAACATAATTGATAATCATGCAAAAATAAGGGTCAATAAGTAACATTTTAAGCCTTGCTTTGATTTTCTGTCTGTTGACCTGTGAGTACACTCAAGCTGCCATTTGACCTGGACTAACTTCAGATGGGCAACAGCTGTTCACCCAACCAAATCCCAATCCCAGATGCCTCAACACTGTCCATTTAACACATATGTTTTTTATGTTTTCATCTCCACAAATAAAAACATAAAAACAAAGCACAAAAGTAATTTGGGTGGTCTTTAAGTTGCCAAACATTGAAAGGTGAACAATCGCCATAGTGTTTAGGTAAGTGGTATGTGCCAGGAACCAAGATTCACTAGCAGAACCTGCACTGAGAATCAGACTGTGTACATGTACATGATGTGAAATGAAAAAGGTGCTTTTGGCAGTGGACTGGTTTATGACTGTACTGCCAATGACAACTACCGTGTTCCTGCCACATTCATTTTTCCCCTCAATATTCTACACACAATACATCATAATGACAATGTGAAAAAAAGATTATTAAAAATTTAAAAATAATTTATTTTTTAATAATAAAGTATTTTCAGCATTTGCCATAACACTCAAAATTGAGCTCAGGTGCATCATGTTTCCATTGATCATCCTTAAGTTGTTTTGACAAATTTATTGGCTTCCATCTGTGGTAAATTCAGTTGACTGGACAATATATGTAAAGGCACATACCTGTCTATATAAGGTCCTATAGTTGACAGTACTTTTCAGAGTGCAAACCAAGCCTTGAAGTCCAAGGAATTGTCTCTAGACCTCTGAGACAGGATTTTATAAAGGCACAGATCTGGGGAAGGGTACAGAATATTGTCTGCAGCTTTGAAGGTCCCAAAATGAGCACAGTGGCCTATAAATGTAAGAAGTTTTGAACCACCAGAATTTTTTCTGGTGGCCAATCGGGGCAGAACAGCCTTAGTCAGGGAGGTGATCAAGTACACAAGGGTCACTGTAACAGAGCTTTAGCATTGCTCGGTGGAGAGATGAGAACCTTCAGAAAAACAAGCATTTCTGCTGCACTCCACCAATCAGGCCTGTATAATAGAAAGGC
>JAYDZF010000001.1:23266629-23282140 GCA_034509105.1 Microcambeva barbata
TATATATATTCATCAGTGTTAATAACAAGTAACTGCACTTTAAGAGAATGATCCTCGACTGAATCCTCTTTAAATCAGCCTCGTTCAGCCTTGTGAAAAACGTTAACTACGGATAAATTGCACCGATTAAAGATAAGCCCTATAAAGTTAGTACCAATTAACCCTTACACAGCAATCTACCAGGATGACACCAAGTCTAATCCCCTAACAATGATCAGTGTGACTCGCATGGGAAAAAATACACTTTAATGATACGCTTTTGTCTTGTTTTGCCACACTTTACACGCCTTCTTGGATCTCCACCCTCCACCCTATTCTGCGATCATATTATCTTATAACACTGCTGAGATTTGAACCCCGTATCCCTGGATTTACCGCTGCACCAGCTGAGCGCCTGAGCAGCCTTCACATATTACTGTGTGTCAAATAAATTGGCTCTGTATGGGATATGCTAACATTCACCGGTCAACCACCAGCAGACTCTCAAATGTACATGAAAAGCAGTTCGAATGACGCTGGCCTTAATTTTCACAAAATAATGAACAGCAAAAAGACAACAATGGATCTCAAAGAGTTGCTGTAGATACTGAGTAGAAGAGAGACCCCAGTACAGAGTTTAGTCTTTTAAATGTGTCCGATCATCTCTCAGCCCCTAAAGAAAATGAGAATATTATCTGACCCTGAGTGGCACATTGAAGTGCTTCTGATCTGACACCAGCACTAAACAATCATCTCATTAAAACCATTTAGTCCTGGACAGCGGATATGGGAGGAACAGCCCACAAATCAGACCCGTATTAGCAAATCACTTATTGATTGGAGTATATGGGCGAGAGAAAAGTGTACACAAGCCCACTACTCACCATAGGCTTTGGTTCCAAATATAGCCAAAGGAAAATGCTCTAACATAGGTTAGAGTTCATACCAGCTACACGTGCGCTGCCCCTGCTGTTTCCTTTTAAACATGATAGTAATAGTGAAGCTGTAAATCCTGTACACTGTAATATGTAGGATCAGGAACACACACTGACATTTTTACAGCAACCGAGCTCCCTCTAAAAATGTCAAAAATGACCGGTATGATGGTTGTGTGCCATATGACGATGTCATAAATGCTCATGCAAACGACTGGTGTCATATTCAACATCACAAACGGTTACAACATAGCACACGAGTTCTCTGAAAAGCTCCTGCCACCTGATCTACATCTCAGATGACCTCATATGGAGTCCCAACCCCACAGCTGACACGTAGCATATAGCCAGCAGCCTCTTACTTATAAATGAGAGTTTTGTTTCAGACGCTCAAGCACTCGGCGGATTTATGGTTCTTTATTGTGACAAGCCAGTTTAGCTTGTTAAAAACATAGATCATAAAAACGGGTGTTTAAGGTATAAAATGGTACAGGAGTGAAGAAGGAATGCCATTCTTTTACCTATCGATTGACTACACACACTAAAATTTTAATTTTAATAAACAACAGCACTGTTTAGCCCGAAATGATGCATATGTTTCTCTAGTACTGACTGAGAAGCTAAGATGTCCAGGCTCTTCAGCTCTCAGCTTGTTGTTCAGAGCCTTCTATAATCATGTGTGGCTTTTAATGATGACTGACCAATAGTTAACCAATAAGTGAAGAGTATCCCATTAGCATATAGAGAACATCCCACCTGGTTTAAAATCAACGATTCATACCTATGCAAATGAATTTTCTCTGATTTGATCCATGATCCTGACAGTGGAAAACACTTAATGTTATAGACACTGTCTTCCATAGCAGTGCACACCAAACAGGCCAAAAGCAGATATACTGCACTAAATTTATGTCAGAATAGAATACAAATCAGCTTGAAATTGAAGCGCCACGCAGGTGCACTACATTTCACTGAGGTGCTTTGAATGCGCCACAACAAAGCGCAGTACGAGCATCGTATTTCAATCCATGAGGAATAATAATCAGTCCAGCTGTGGCTTGGGTGTGGTCAATAAAACAGAGTAGTCCCTCCTTTAAAAGAGCAACATCGCTAATTTCTTCAGCCAGAGGGAAAGTGTATACAATAGAATAGAACGCCTTTATTTTTTCATTACACATATACAGATGTACAGTACAACAAACTGTTTTTGTCTTTTTGGGGTCAGAGTGCAGGGGCAGTCGTTGTACGGCGGCCCTGGAGCAATCTTGCTCAAGAATCCAAAAGAGGATTGATTTAAAATGTCAGTCTCTCTGTTGATAGGCCAACGTTCTACCCACTATACATCCACCATCTCCAGTTAGCATGTTTAGTGAGTATTCTCAAAGCTGACCTGGATCTGCACACTGTGTTTAGGGTTATCTTAGTGTTCTACATTACTGCCACATTTAATACACAGTTTTAGGCGTGTGGAGGAAAAAATAAAGCATCAGCTGAAGAAAATGAATTTAACTGACTCATTTAACCAACAGCAATGTTCGAACGATGAGTTCGTCAGTTGTTTACTCATTGACGTTAAACTGAAAGTAAAGTATTCTTCCAAACTTCACATACTTACATCACGGTAAGAAAGAAGCCGAGTTAAACAAATATCAACCAGACTGACAGTAAGCGTAAAAAGGAAAGCACAAATAATAACCTATGTTAACTGCTGTTGCATGATCAAGCTGTTGAGTTGGGACACAGGTTTCAGGGAACGCAGGCCTCTCGATTAAAGCATTCCACAGTGTGCATGAGAACTATTCAAACTTTGCATGGAAACACATGATATCATTGCTTTTTTTAATTCCAGCACCCCCTTGTTCTTATTTTTAACAAAGCCAGCCAAAACAATGCTAGTGACTGAAATTAACGTTCCTTTTAAACCATAAATATTATCAATCACATGTGTTAGATGTGGAGGCTGAAAGTAGTTGATCTGCTGCAGGCTGAACCAGCTCTTAGGGTCGCCCCAGTAACATCCAAATAAGATTTTAAAGACACCCACGTAAAACACAAATAACGTCTAGGTCTCCAGGGAGTGAAGTGCCAACAAGTAGAGCCTGTTCATCCCCAGCCAAACCCAGATCTGAGTCAACCGGAACTGAATCGACTCGGCTTTAAATCAGCGATGGAAAAGCGAGTTCTCTTCCGAGTGCTTCCACAGGGAAACGATTGAGCAACAAGAGGGTGGACAGACAGAGCTCTCAGTCTGCACGCACGCACGCGCGTGTATGTGTGTGTACGCGCGTGCGTGCGCGCGTGTGCACAGTGATCTGAAACCTCCGCCTCTATACAGACAGATCGACACAAGAAAGCATGAAAATCACGACATGCGAACTTACTTGATAAAGCAACGTGCTCCCTCGAACGTATATCCTTCTTCCCATCCGGTTGGTAAATCTGCGAGGTGAAAACAACACATTAGCCATTTTGTTTTGGGGAGAGCTTGGTGCATAGCCTGACGTGTCTAGATCGTCGATGTGTTTAAGCTAGATGAATGAAGAAGCCTGTCGGTTTTGCGGTGCTTGGGGTGTAGAGTAATTGGTTTTGTGAAACATTTAGCGCATACAGTTGTGCTGGCGATTCTAGTCCTAGAACCTGCTACAGGAAGAATTGTGCTGTGTGGGTGACGGGAGGATGTGGAAATGACGGGGTGGTATGTTTAAGATACAAGGAGTGTGCGAATGATCTTTATATATTGCAAATCGGACAAAAGCATTATCGAGTTCGCTCCGAAGAGTCGATTTAACAACCGGCTGTCAAGTGAGCTCAGACGACGATTCGGTCAAACATTACACTGACACACTAGCACTGTCTGGAGCGATGGTAATAACGGCTCTGACACAAGCGGACTTTGGACTACAGTAACTCAGGGTCCAGGTGCAGTTCCCACCACCTGATATTACAGCGTTTGCGTGGTGGCACAGCCGCTGCTGCGACTACTGCAATATTCCGTCGTGACTTTTCTAGCTGCGTCTGTCCATACCAAACACCCAGCGCGTCGCAAAACCAAAACAAAGCAAACGAGTAGGGACGTACCTGAAGTCTTCCTGTGTCCTGTGTTGGCCGCTTCTCCGGTGACTGGATGCAGCCAGGTCGTAATCTTCGTTTCTTCACTGTAGGGTGAAAAAAAGGACAATGTAAAAAAAAAAAGCAAGACTACCAGGTTACCCCGTGAGACCCCCATTCAAGCCCAGATAATCCAAAGAGGTTATAATCCCGTCATATTTACTTTATAAAAAACACTCGTCCGTCCCGAATCACCCCGTAACTCCAAAAAGAAGGTAAGCAAGACAGCCAGTCGGGGTTTGGATCCGCCGCCATGTCGAGCACTGAGCAGGAGCAGAGCTGCGCGCCTCCGCTGCGCGGGCGCGGGCACGAGAGTGCTAAGCAAATGAGCTACTGTAGCTCAAGCCGCTGGGGGGCGCATGCGCAGGACAAATTTTATACTGTACTGGATTTTTCACCTTTTTACACGGTAAATCAGTTTTGGCAAATAATTATTAAAAATGGACAAATCCACTATGTTAACATTTTGTAAATAAATACAAATAATTCTCTCTTGTCATTGTGAAAGTGGAATTTTTTTACATTCTTTTTACATTAATGCACTTGTTTTCTTATAATTTCTATGAAGTGAGATAACTGTCAAAAATATGTATATGTGAGCGCTACTTTAAACCGAGTGCTCTCGTTAAAACAAGTACTATCCAGACTCAGATCAGGGTCAGAAACAGGGACCGCATTATAATAGTGACAGCCCTCAGTCCAGTATATAAAGTCCAGTCCAGAATATCCAGTATATGTCTCCAGTGCATTTGTGGGCAGTAAAATAAATGTAATCTGTTACTGTTTTATTTTTTTCTGTGTATCTTTACTTGAACATTATTTTAGGTGTTTTTATGAAACTCTACCACATTCAAAGTTAAATATCTGACGTTTTTACCACATCCACATTATGAATAATTGGTTATTAAAAACATAACATGTCAGAATGAAACAAGAGTGATCACACCAATCAGTGTTTATGATCATTTTAATAGATCATCAGTATCAGATGTATTAATAATATTAGATGACTAGTGACTATTTAATGATTGGTGACCAGGAACCACACTAGAGACTTAACACCTACATTAGTTAATCAAGAGTCTTATTACAGAAATTATAATAGAACATTAGAGCCATAATAAATCATAGTAGATTTACTTTGGATGCCTAAGTACATTTAAATGTAAATGCCTTTGCATGTTTACTGAAGTGGATGTCTAAAGGGATAACTTCTACTTTTACTGGAGTAATATTTTACCTTGGGTAACTACTCCAACTTCGGGTAAATTACCTCCACAGAGTCATTGAAAGATGTCTACTTAAACAAAGTGAAAGCTATTCAGTTCAATACATAATCAGATCACTTTGCATCATAAATCTTTTTTACCGGTTTCATTATCTCCACCAGCAATGTTTCAATCTACAATCGACGATTGGATACTGAACCTTGATTGATGCTGTAATTCTGTGTGAATTCATGAAGCACGAGTGGGTACTTGGATACAATCCTTCAGAACTGAGGAAAATATCTGTCAAAAATACCATAGCTCCGTTCAACAGTTTTGTGCTCTCATATTTTTAACAGCTATCTCACTCCATGAAGTTCAATTAACAAATCGGAGCTGCTGGCAGACCAGAAAAGCATTTACTATATGTGTCTTCAAAGCAACACTTTCAGAACATGCAGAATGAGAGCCTTCCTGGGAACACACGTCACATCCATGGCAGCAAATGTCTCTATAATTTATCAATCTAAACATCTGTGAAAATGATGTTTTTACACATTTGCAAGACACTTATTCTGTGGGCACTGGTGGACCCCCCTTCCTCGATAGACAGAAGTATAGTGTTAGTAATTATTGTTGTTCAAGCCTCTGGGGCTATATTAATCACTGTATTGTGGTGTTTGCTAGTGAGGGCATCAAGATTGAGAGTTGCCCTATACAGACTGATATTTAATATACTGATATAGTAAGTGGTAAATTATATGCAATTATATATTGAGAAATGTTCTTTTGTGAAACATTTGAAAACAGTGTAAATTCCCTACTTTTTATTGTGTTGCAAGCATCAAGATAAACATTGTATTTAAATAGATTTAAATTTGTTGCAAGTCATTTAAGATGAACCAAAATACATCCGAAATGTCTTTTGTGGTTATATAAGATAACATAACAGGATCAGTTTGCTGCAATTAAATTTTTTTCCAGCCCAATAACACGCACACATAATGACAAGCAACAAAAAACATATAAACCAATTAAAACTAAACTTTAAACCAACTTAATCTAAATAGCTTTTCAACTATAACACAGGAATTCAGTCTATAGCACAGCTGACCATGAGAAATGGCTCTGATCTGATTTCTAAATACTCTAAGGTATTAGGCTGGAATGATTACCATACATCTTCTGGGTTTAATAGTACCATAGGTTACATTTACTCAGCTTACTCAGTCACTCACTTTAGATATCTAATACTAGATTTGAGCTCAATACCTAAAACACCACCCCAGAACGACTCAGTTTATTTACAGTCATGAAAAAAGACCACTTCAAAAACTTTCGTTTTTTTAGTTTCACAATTCATGTGTAAGGTTTTGACCAAAATAAGCAGTGTTTTATTATATAGAGTAGACTAAGAATTACAATATAATAAAACAACACTACATTTTGGTTATGAACAATAAACATTCTGGTCAAACATATACCAAGAAATTGTAAAACTAAAACAAAAAGATCATTAAGTAGTCTCTGATTTCTTCCACAACTGCATTTCCCTGAAGTCTTCATGCCAATACCTAGTAATTTCTCTCAGTGACTCAGATTAATCAATCTTAAAATGTACGTGTTGTCTTGTAGAGCCAGATGTCCCTCTCTGTTCAGGCAGCTAACATGACAAGATCATGTTGATTCCTCCTCTATAACATCAAAAAGATTTGACAATTTCTAGCTACTTATATTCTTGTCCGGTATAATGTAATCTGTCATTCCTTCCTCGCAGATGCTCCCATGTATACTATTAAATGCCTGGAACTGATTCAAAATGGCACTACAGTGCACACTGGTTTGTGCATCCTAAAGGATAGTGTGGCACCCAATATAGAATTAATTAATATCTGGTTTCTCTAAATTCATAATTTGTAACTGATAATAGCAGACTCCAACAGACAGCCAACATTTGTCTTGACATGGCTGTGCATCAGTGCCTGCATAATGTGTTAAAATGTATACATTTATATGCTGAGATTTTAGAAAGACAAAGTTCAGAGAAGTTCCATACGCTTATCCTAATCAGGGTCGGAAAAAGGTGCTGGAGCATAGCTGAGGATCGAATCCAGAACCTTCTTGCTGTGAGGTGACAGAGATGTTCATGGTTATTTTAGAAAGACAAAACCAGGCATTATTCTGCAAAGTACTACAGTATAACGGTGGTTTTGTAGACATAGAGTACATCTACAAAATGTCCTAACATTCCTGTGAGCAGGATTTGTGGAATTAAAAGGAATTGTGTTGAAGCAGAATGGGGGATTCCCATCCTTCAGAAGATCTGCAACTTGGCTAAAGCCAAGATAGAAATTCAGTGCATGACTTTGATGAGGAATCACTGGATCTGCAGAGCTTTAGGTCACCTGTCCAGGTGTGTAAAACTAGGCATAAAGCCACCACCGGTATCAAAAGTCTTTTGAAATTGTCTTTACAACAGGGATAATAATTTAAAGTTGGTTTATTCATTGAGACGTAGAAATGTTGCTTTTACTTCTCTGTGAAACTTCTCTGAATGAAAAATGTAAAAGTTCTACCATTCAATATATTGAGCATGGATCAAGTAAAGCTTAAAAAATAAAGATGAACTGAATGTACAAAATGAGGACCTACACTGATAAGTGGTAGATTTACTTATCGTTTTAAATTGAATTTAAACTTTGATACTGTATATGAAGGTAATCATACAACAGTCATTTTAATTGTATCTTAAGGTTATTTCATGGACAGCCACACCTGATGCATAGGAGAAAGGTTAATGCATACCAGGTTAATGTATTTGTTTCTAGGCTTGAAGCTTAGCCTGTGAAGTGCTTGTTGAATGCAAGTGTAAACCAACTTTGAAATCAATTTGCAAGCTTGTGCACATATATACTCAAAGTGGTGCTTAAGCACCTGTCTTTTTTACCCTGGATGACAGAAGTGACCTTTATGTTGAAGCCCAATGTTTTCTTCATTCATCAAATTATTTTTAAAAAAGATATATAAAAAACCCTTTCTCCTCCGACTGACACTCATACAGTGCTGAGCACCAGGCCAAACCGCTGCTACTCACATCTCGTCTGACAGACGTTTTTTCAATCCCTGATGCATACCATCATAGCGCCTCTGAAAATGCTTTCCTTTTCATACAAAGAGCATCGATGCATAATGCATAGCTTGCACATTATATGACCTTGTTTTAACACAAATAAATATATCAGTTATATATCCTACTGTGTTTTTAATTTCATTTTATCAATAACTTTGGTGATGGGTGCTCTTTTTTGGCTTGAGCACCTACCCCCAAAAATGCACATGCCGTGTCAGTTTATCATTCCTATACACCTCATTCACAGCGGTGACCTAACCCTGAGTTCACACTAGTAGACAACATGTTGCTCATGTCACTACAGGTTTCTCTTATGTGGGTGTGCAGTGGGTCATTAACTGTTCTCTCTAGTTAATGTGCAAGGTTCAGCTTAAGTAAGACATATTAGTGGCCAAAGTATACTATATAATGATTGTATAATACAATGCAATTGTGTTATATTCCATAATAGCATGTTTGTATTTATTCTTCACTTTTAATTGTCCAAGTAAGGGTAAAAATCATAGTGACTGTCAGATTGACAATGAATTGGATTTATCACTGTACAAGACTTTTTTTAAATACAAAAATCTGTATTGCAGACTGAAGGTAGAAATGAATTATATGTGGCCTTGACAACGGAGCACACTGAGTTCACCTTAAGGTTCACAAGAAAAGTCATAGCTGAATACTCATGACTTACTGAAAGGCAGTGATTATGTAAGTCTGTGCATTTGCAGTACATTTCATTGAGGAAAATGGGCCTCCTGACACTGACATTTGAAATAAATGATTTGTCCAATTTCACTCCTTGTTTCAATGCAACGTTCAAATGTAAACATTTAAATCTGTTAGTACTTGGGGTTTCACCTCTAATGATCATCTCATGCAGTATTTCTCACACAGGTTCTTCTAAATGCAAATAGTTTAACACTCTATTTTATTTATTCACTTTTCAATCACATATCATTCTATGTTGGATAAATCTAACCTTATTTGCCCCATACCATCAAACAGATATTCTGTTCAGTCCCATTTTCTCTGATGACTAATATAACCAGGCTTTCTTTTTGGCTGTTGCAAAGTTACAGAACAGTTCATTCAGTTCATTTTATTTAACCACTTATCCTAATCAGGGTTGGGTAGTAGTGCTGGAGCTTAGCCAAGCTTTTCAATGGGCGTGTGGCACACAGGAAAACCTTGGACGAGGCACCTGTCCATCACAGTTACAGAACAGCTTACTTTTTCCTATTAAGGTATTATTAAGGTATACCCCAAAAACAAATAGTTCTTAATCCAACTTGAGGGGCAGCCATGGCCTACTGGTTAGAGAACTGGGTTTGTAATCGTAACATTGCTGGATTGATTTCAGTGGTTGACAGGTCATTATTGATGTGCCCTTGATCAAAACACCACTTTGGGCATGTGTGCTCACTGCCCACTAGTGTTCACTAGTGTTTATATGTGTGTTATAATGCACAGATCGGGTTAAAATACGGATTCCACTGTGTGTAAAGCACAGTGATGAAAAGGAGTGTTTTAATTATAATGCTACTGCTTATTTATTTTCCAAGGGGGGTTGATTTTAGCTTGGTTTTAAACACACAGTTAGCATTGCATTTATCTTTATTATTTTATGTCATTTTACTTGTTTTATCTTCATCTTTTTCATCTTCATTGTCTTTAACCCATTATTCTAATTAGGGTCGGGGAGGAATGCTGGAACCTATCCCAGCTCTTCATCATTTTCTCAATTTTAATGTATAGCACCTTGGCTGACACATAATGTATTTGAGGGTGCTTTATAAATAAACAGTACTTGAATTTGTATGAATTAATTTAGTACTACATTATACAGTGCTCAGCTTAAATAAGATTTGTCTGAATAATAAAATTAGTGTTATTTTAGAATCAATGTTTCTATGGGACATTATACTACAAAATATGGGCCATTAATTGTAAACAAAATTTTCTTAATTGGACATACACAAAAGATATTCCATGTTGCAAAAAAGAATACACCCTGATGAAAGTTTTAGGAACAAAGCCAAAGTTTAGGTTACCAAATTATAGTTAACAAGAATTCAACCACAGGTGAGTCTAATATTTTATTAAACAGGTGTCCAGCAGTTACCAATAAAATGGCTTCACTTAACAAACACCTCGTTCCATCAATGGCACCACGTGAAAGCGAAATGTAACAAGACCTGAGAAAAATATTTTCTTTGCACAAGAAATGTGAGGGTTACAAGAAGATCAGCACAGCTTCACTTATCAGTCAGAATACTTTAGCAAAAGTAATACAGACATTAAAAGATGGAACTGCAATCATTGTTGAACTGATGCCAAACTGCAGTGCCACAAAGCTGAGGAGCACAAAGAAAAATGCTTGGTGCCTACAGTAAAACATGGTGGTGGCAGTGTCCTTATGTGGGGCTTCATGTGTGCTGCTGGTGTTGAGGAGCTGCATTTTATAGATGGTATCAGGAATTCACAGATGTACTGCTCTATAAGTGACCTTCTTGACATTCATAGATAAAACCTTAGTTTTCAACGAGGTTTGTATTCATTTATGCTGGACAGTGTATATAAAAAGCGTAGCACAATGGGAATGACTTTGGGAGTCACTGCTATTAAACTTTATGACATTATCTGTGAATGTGTTATTAGTAAGGTAGAGCTTGTAATGCATAATACACCTCTCATTATGGCAAATAGCTTGAACAATGTTGGCCAAATTGTCAAATGGGAATTATACATATGCCATTTCAATCTCTTCCTGAAGGTCTGGTAGTGTAGTCTTCTTCAATGCATCCCCCTACCATCACAGGTAAAAGTCGAGGACTGTAAAATCGCTAAAGATGCCTCGATTCAAGTGTATATACATTTTTGAAAAAATGGAACCCACTGAAGATCTGCAAGGTACAACCAACTTCTGACCAAAAAGAAATTGTCTTACCTTTGTCAAAAAAATGGCATGAGATGAGATTACCCTCAATACTTTAGGAATAATATTTTGTGAACTCAAGGGAAGTCAATGGAGTAAAGACACTAGTACTATTAATTCTTTTCTTTTTCAGAACCTGAGTGGCTTAACTTAAGGAGCATGCAACTTGCTCTTTGTAAGAAAATCCTGAGCACAAGTTGTAGCACCAAAAAAAAAAACCCATAAAGTGCAGGTGCCAGGTGTTGGAGTTGCAGTACACCTCTATTGCATTTTAGGCAATACAATTTTTATTCTGTATTGTTAGTATATTGTGTCCTGTTTTTATGTGTGGTCTTGCATTTAACTACTTTACAGATTCCTGCACAAAAAAGAAAAAAGGGTGAAATGCATTTGCAGAATCACGAATTTGTTATCAAAACAGATTTGAATTAACATCCTTTAGATTACTAGTCCAGTACTGTAACCACTAAGCTGCAAGAAATTGCACATATTGTGACATTGAACAGTTTTTTTTAAATCACTGTTTTCAAATCTTACACAATGCAAAGAAAACAAGTCAATATTAACTAAAGCAATACTGTACAAAACTTAAAATTTTAAACTAATTTACCAATATATCATAAAATATCAGGACAGAAGAAAACTTGCTTTTTTAGCTTCTCATTGAAAATGACGACCCATCAGAGCATCTTTCTTCTCACTATTCTTTTTCCAGCTGCCTTCTGTCATATTTTGTAGGTTATTCCTGCTAAGGTTATTGAGTGACATTTAAATGATTTTGCGGTCAGCCCTCTGCCTTTTCCGATCTTTGCCGGTCTGTTGCTTTGTTGTCTCTGTCACTTGGTATTACTCTAATGAAAATCCTTTATCAGTTTTAAGGAGCATTCTAAAGCAGACTGACAGACTGAAGTTTGTCACACACCAAACACAAAGCAAATTTAGTTTTTTTAAAGTTTATTGTTCTAATTCTATTGTTTCTATTTTTAAACACACCACTGCTGGAGACTTGAATACACAGTGCAGCTCCACTTAAAAAGCTACACAAAATCCGGAGAAATGCAGTATCTGTACATAAAGCCCAGTAACATAGTGTGCAGCAAAGTCCTTTTTTGTAAAATATATATATGGCTTTTTAAAAAAATAGAACCAATCAGATTTGTTCAGTTTGTTCACCTCCAAGTTATTCTTCTTTTTCATCTACCATTCTTTTTTCCTTAGTTTTGTTCGTTTAATAAAGAGTGTGTTTGTGTTGGGCCTAAGCACATATCGTTTTCCCTCAAACAAACCAGAGGGTTTAGTGTGAATGTAGTCAAGGAGACCCACTGGAAGTTGTAGTCTTTGTGATGTCTGTGCAGGCATGTGAATGAATACAGATCAGTGCGTAAGGTGTGCGGAAACAAATCTGCTCTCTGTGTGAAGCCCGGGGCAGGTGAAAAGAAGTGCCACTACAAGTATAGATGATTGTGTAAGGCACAAGCTACTTATTTAGAGTAGGCCTCTACATTTTTGAGGAGTGATAAATCCTTTTTTTTTTCAACAGGGCTAGATTTCGAGATGACCATCGAAACTTGCAGGGGTTACATTCCAACGCTTCAAATATATGCCTATACAGTGCCTTGCAAAAGTATTCACTACTGCTGAAGAACATACCCACAGCATGATGCTGCCACCTCCGTGTTTCACTGTGGGGATTGTGTTTTTAGGGTGATGAGATGTGTTGATTTTGCACCAGACATACTGTTTTCCTTGGTAACTGAAAAATTCAATTTTGGTCTCATCTTACCAGAGCACTTTCATCCCTACATTTGGAGAGTCAAATGCCTTTTGGTGAACTAAAAAAGAGTCTTTATATTTTTGTCTGTAAGTAAAGTTTTTTTTCCTGGCCACTCTTCAGTAAAGCCCAGCTCTAAGGAGTGTATGGCCTATTATGGTCATATGGACAGACACATCAGTCTCTGCCTGGGAACTCTGCAGTTCCTTCAGGGTTACCTTTGTACTCTGTGCTGCCTTTCTGATTAATGCCCTCCTTGCCCATTCTGATAGTTTTGGTGGGCGTTTGTTGTGGTACCATGTTCTTTCCATTTGATGATATTGGATTTGATGGTGCTCTGGGGGATCATCAAAGATTTGGATATTTATTTAAAGATTTTTTTCAGAAGAAATGTGTATATACTGACAGATCATGTGACACTTAGATTGCACATGGGTGGACTTCATTTCACTAAGCACGTAATTTCTGAATGCAATTGGTCACACCAGAACTTTATAGGGGCTTTACAGCAAAGGAGGTGAATACATTTTCACATACCAATTTTCAGTTTTTATTTCAATTTTTTTCAATCAAGCACACTTCACTTTAGTAAATGGGTAGATTACCGTTCAAGGAACACTTATAGGGATGATTGAATCATTCATTGTAAGTCATGTTTAGATTTGTAAATACTGTCTTATTTTGTCACTTGGATACTGTGAGTATATATTTTCACACATTAATATTAAAGATTAACTAGTACATATGAGATTAACATTGTTTTGCTATGTACAGAAACTGCCTATGTTATGCATTTATATTAGTGCACTTTGAAGAGTGTAGCCCTCTTTCATTCATTTCCGTGCGTTGTTGCCCCCGACTCTCAAACAAGTGTCCTGATGATGCTTCGGTTAATAAAGCAATGTTGTTAAAGATCAAACTGAGTCTTCTCTGAAATAACAACACTGGACACGTCTTTTCAGCTAAAAAAGCTTTTAGCAATCCAAGTTCTTTTTAATTAATTACCTAGTTTAAGAATTTGTATTACAGAACATAAAAAATGAGGATATACAACACCAAGACACAGATCATCAATTTTCAGATCATTAATTCTAACTTGCCTCAATGTTTAAGGCGCTGTGGAGGTTTGACAAGTAGAGGTTGTGGTAGAGCTCCCATCATTTATTTGGTATAAAGTGTTCAACATTTCTGCTATCTTTAAGAGATTTAATTACTTTAAACTTTGCTCCATCCTTGGCTCCATCCTTATTATCTGATTCAAACAGTTGTTGCTCTGCATTAAAATGAGCATAGTTTACTTTCTGTGGATCATTTGTAACAGAAATTTAGGCCAAATTTATCAGCTTCCAGTTTCAAATTTGAAAATCTGTAAAACTTAATGAAAAGGAACATAAGTAAAAGTTGATAGAATGTTAAAGTAGCACATTGTTTAACATGCTGACCAAAATATACAGGCATCAAACTCTAAATGTTTTCAATGATAATACTGTACACTGTATGTGATAATATTCACAAAATACTGTTATTTTTGTCCCTGCATTTTACAAAATAAACTTTTTTCGTACTTTAATCAACTCTGATTATGTGTTCAAAGAGTATGCTGAAAAGATCACAAGGTCATGGGGGCATAATGCATCCGGGTCAGATCTAGAATTACATACAAGGCACCACATACTTAACCACAAGATCAGGAACACAGGGTTATTAAACTGAACAGGATTAGCCCCCACTGAAGATGATTTATTAGGGGGTTAAAAGCTCTACACTAATGCTTGATGTACCATTTTAGATAAACTATTAAAAACTCATAAAAAATCAAACGTTTTGGAGCATTAAACCTGTGCTTGAAGAGAGAATGAAAAATGTTTTAAGAATTCAGTGTCCTCTCTATATTAAGTAGGTTAAGGTCACTGCAACACTGCAGCTTCAAATATTTTACACCTCGTCTTTTTTAAACAAACCCTGAATTCAAACAGCACATATAGTCCAAAGCTAGCAGTAGTAATGCTAGAAATTTAGACTATAAAGATGTCTCAAGAGCACTCTGGAACTCCTTACGTTCAGACATTCTCTATACTGAAAACCAGTATTTCCTGTATTTTTAGTCTCAATTAGTCTCAATATTAGTTGTATGAACTAAATAATATAGCAATTGGAGGCAGCTGTGGCCTGGTGGTTAGAGAACTGGGCTTGTGGTCAGAAAGTTGTTGGTTTGATTCCTATGGCAGACAGGTCATGGCCGAAGTCCCCTTGAGCAAGGCACCAAACCTCTAACTGCACATGGGCTCACTGCTATGTGTTCACTAATGTGTATATGTATGTGTGTTTCTCCGCACGGATTAGATTAAAATGTGGACAAATTATACTACATGGTGGTTAAAAGAGTATTTTAAATTCTAAGAAAAAAATCTAAAATGTAAATAAGTTCTTAGCGTATTATGGTATATTTTATAG
>JAYDZF010000001.1:24229871-24244191 GCA_034509105.1 Microcambeva barbata
TGCAGGCTGTGCGATTTTGTCAGCTTGAGTCAACAAGATCCAATGAGGCACCATCGACTACGACACAGAAGAGGGGCTCACTGGCCCTACAAAGTCTACAATGTTTTGTCTGAATTGCTGAATTGTAGTTTGTATTTAATATTTGGGTCTGATTCTTGTAAGCTTATGGAACTTAAACTTAATGTAGTACTTCCACTATAGCACTGGTAACAGTTTTTACAGTGTTGTGCTTAAAATAAACATTTTAATTGAGTTATTGTGGTGTTTATCATCTTATAATAATTAGTTGGCACAACTTTTGTTATTTGGAATTCTTATTATGTTAAAGAGGACATATTGTACTCTTTTTAGAGTTAGAATAGGCATTTGAACGAAATAATTTTCACATAAAGAGATTTTACTATTTCACTATCCACTGTTTTATTCTTGCCAGTTTCAGTAATTTTCAGAATGAGTCGTTTCAGAATCAGTCGTTTCAGTAAAAATGTAGCTCTTTAGCCTTCAGTGTTTCTCATCCCTCTGTTCATGGTGTTGACATCACCTGCGAGCACTTCTGCCCAGCCGGTTAGACTGCGTAGGCTCTGGAGTTTTGGAGATCTCTGGGATAAATGGAACGTAGGTGATAAAACTGTCGGAATGATATCCAAAAGTTCCTGTTGGGTGTAGGATCTTAAAGTAAAGCTGTTCTGTATGACCAGACTCGGAATGAGGAAGAAAATACTTAGATGCTAAACCAGTAAATTGGTGAAGATTCAAAATGGTCTTCAACTTATCTTGTGGAAGCGGCTCTGGTTGGAGTTGACTGGTAAGTGCCAGGGTGATTTTATGCAAAACTTATGCAAATTTCTACATTGTGATAGGGAAATCATTTGTTTAATTAAAATGGCTTGTTTGTGATGATGTTTCACATGATTCCTGACATTAGTCTCTTAGGAAATGGTGGGTGGGGTGTCACACTTGGAGGGTTCAAATGCTCAGTAAAGACCCAAATGGAAAGCAATCAAAAAGTGAGTTTTGCATAATATGTCCACTTTAAACTCACAATTTGGATTTTTTGTACAAGAAAAAAGAATTCTGTATTTTGTATTTATCATAGGCCTTTTTGTAGTTATTGTACTTTTGTGTATCTGTATTGTGTCGCACCGTGATCCTGGAGGAATGATGTTTCGTTTCAATATGTACCTGTATGTAGCTGAAATGTTCCCCCGCCCATCTGTTGATAAATAACAGTTTTTGATGCCATGCCTGAGGGATCATAGTTGAATCTTGTACTTTTCACCTTTACCCACTGACATTGCTCCATATCCCTGCACTGAATTAATATTATGCACTGTGGAGGGCAAAACATGCAAATCCATCCCATCTTTACTAATCAAAGATTCAGCCTTTCTTGGATACTGACTTTTTCAAATCATGTTATTAATCAGCTGTTAACATCACCGATTTAAAATCACATCAATAGTCTTTAAACTGATTTTTATAGCTACAGCTGATTGTGATCTGCATTATTGATTTGTGCATAGTTTATACGGTCGATGCCCATCCCGATACAACCCAGTGAATGTAGGACCGTCAGTACTATGCACACTATTTTTTTGCATCCTAGTGGCTAGGTACCTATAGAACTAATTTGTGTGTCAAATTAACCTGGTTGCAATATTGTGGACTATTGGAGGAGGCAAGAGAACCTGAAGTAAACCCACACAGACACCTGGAGAACATGCAAACTCCACACACAAAGGACTCTGACCGCCCTTCTGGGGATTGAACTATGCTACCCACTTAGCTCCCGTGCCGCACATACTTCAAATTGCCCCCGTTAAACTGCAGCAGGGCTGATGCCAAAAAACGGTCCATGAATAAAATATTTTGGATCGCTTTTCAAGCTTTCATGACAATAAATTATTGTTATAAATATTTAATGTTCAATTTAAAGAGTTCATGCAATTTAGGTGAACTTTACTGATAAATTAACGTTGTTTAGTTTATCATCTGTTCAACTCAACGTAGTTACGTTGTGACGTCATGCCCCCAGAGCAGACGTGGCACAGAGACGTTTGAAACTCGCAGATTCAGCCGAAGCTCAACAGTGAATGATTGCACTGCAGGAAAAAAATAGATTCATTAAATAATTTAAACGTTATCAAGTTGTTTTCTCTGTAGTCCTTATTTAGTGTCTTCAAACGATGGCATCGTCCGCTAGTAATAGTTCTGTCGGCAAATGGGAGGTTGTAAAGAAAGGCAAGAAACCAAACAGTGCTGGAAAGACTCAAACCGACAGAAAGACGACCACTGAAGGGGGAAGAAAAGCTCTGAGCGAGTCTAATTTGCCAAAAGTTGCTTCAAATCGTAAGTGGAGTTTTCTCCTTACTATTTAAACAGCATGTATTATATTAGACACAGTGCCATCTGACGTGTGCGTTAAAACAACGATACTTGTAGTTGTTTGCTTCTTTTTTAACGTTTCGCCCTAAACCTCATAGTATACAACACGTTAAAAATTAATATATTTACGATGACACGCTGTTTACTCCTTAGTGTGCGGTTTGGGACACAGCCATTAGGCTTCGTGCTAGCTGGGTTGCTAGTAGTGCTAGCTTAATTGAACAGCCTTAAATATAACGTAGTTCGTTCTCCTAGATTTAATTTTGCACTTCAGAGTCCAAAATCAATCAAAGTCCGAGTTACCAAACGTTGTACGTCGTTTTTCATCTATTTAGTATCAATGTTGAATTCATTGCTATTAATACCAGACAGGTGTTAATGCTATCTGACTAGCAAAGGTGGTAATGATTTGTTGAAATGACCTTAACTTCCATTGACTCCATATCTGCTTATAGTAAATTGTCACTGTACACTGAATTATTTTTCAAACAACAGTTTGTTGCTCTGTGTTACCTTGACGACTGACAGAGTACACATTACAAAGCCGGTAATATTATTTTGTATAACTTGCTGTATTTTGTATGTATACTCACATTTGTGATGCTTCGACTTGGCCAGCATTAGGTCAGTGTGAGCTATACAGCTGATAGCATACATCTAGTAATAAAACTTTCACTCTAAAATAGATTGAACGATCTGATACTGTCATTACATTATCATCACATTCCTTGTCTGGTGATCCTGTAAATCTGGATCTGTGTTAAAAAGAATAAGCTTTGTCATATATGTGTACAATTTTGGAAGCTGGGGTCAGGGTGCTTGGTCAGACGTTGAACAGGCACTCAGGAGCTGAAAGTGTAAAAAGCCTTGCCCGAGGACCTAACAGTGACTGAATGGCTATGATTCTTTGTAACTTTGTAACTAAACCTGTTTATACTTTTTGTAAGTGATTTTATATGGTTTGATTTCAGCTACTGTAAAAATGTCTGAGCCAGTATCTGTGAAGACCGGAAAGAAGCAGAACAAGGAACAGGTTCCTCCACCAGCTGTGGCTCAACAAAAAAAGCAGTCCAAGAAATCTCCCTTGAGCAGCAACATCAAACCTCAACATTACAAAACATTGGAGGAAGCAGTAAAAGCAGTGAGTGAAATCCCCAAAAACACATTAAAGGCACACTTTTTGTGACTGTGAGATTAGTTTATTTTAGAAGGTTACAGTGGTGACAATTGCTTATTAGTCCTTAATGAAATTGACCTGCATCTTTACAATGTTGTATACCTGAATGTTAACTAAGTAAGTATTAGTAAGTATTAAGTGGCTTTGTTGTGGTCTTAGTAGCTTTTGAGGGCATGGTTTTGGTCCTCTTGAACCATTTGTGATATAATACAGTCATAAACATGCCTTGATGAAATACAGTAAGCTTGCATCAGCTCACGCGTTGAGATGTTTCAAGGCCTAAAGCAGCATGTCCTTGCATTCACTGTTTGTATTTGTCTAGAGTGAGTCTCCTTGCTTAATGAAGTCTAGAATCAAGTCTCTGATAGCAGAAAATGTATTTTACATTTTATATTATTATATGTTATATAAATGAAACCATCTAAATTTCCTCTCATATTTGTGCAGCTTAACATCGGTGAGTTGAAGCAACAGCTTGAGAAAAGTCAAGCAATGTTTCCTGAAAATCCATGTGTCTGGGTAAAAGATCTGGCTGGATATCTTAACAGCAAACTGCTGGCACCAGACACAGATCCCACTCTCAGCAGCTATGCTCATGGTGAGTGTCTTAAATATTGTGTCCACATGTGTTCTGCATTGAGAGGGTAATGGAATTGTTTGGGTTGGGTCTGTTGTCTCTTATGTCGGTAAATTAAATGCTCTGAAAGAGGAATTGGTGATTTGAACAAGACAATGTTTATTCAGATTACCCATACAGTCTAGGGGGGAAGGAACTGCGCAGCATCATGAAGAATCTGCTGGGGAAAAGTGCAGACTCGCTTCAAGACTTTTTTGACCACTGCTTGTTTACCATGCTCAGGGAGTTGGACAAACAGACAGGTAAAATGCAGATTTCTACTAATACCAATACAAATAGAAGCTTTCCATACCATGCTCTGAATTTAAGCCAGCAGACATTAAGTAAATGTGGTGTCCTGTACTCTTTTACTTCCTTTGTAACAGGTGAACCGCTACATGGCTACAGAATGTGTATCCAGGCAATTATGATAAATAAACCCAAAATAGCCACACTCAACTTACCTGATGTAAGTAAAAATTGATTGCATGTGAAATGCTTTAAGTGAACTTTTTTTTTTTTGCAATTTGATACAGACATTAAACAGTTTTAGACCAGGGGTTTTCCACCACTTGGGGCATGAGTACCTGTCCACTGAAAGGGTATAAAATTAAGCGATATATTTTCTATTTATAGAACCAAATCAATGATTTTTTTTCACCCACATGACCACACACACTTTAATGTTATCCAGCTCATTCTGATAAAAAGCCAATGTCTAGCAAGTCTGCATTTTGAATTAACTGATGCTTGTTTATATTTCTACCAAAGCTTTCAGTTAAAATACGTTACAATAATCTAACCGAGATGTTATTAAAATGTTAGGGTTGTCATCAGTCTACAAAACATTATGTCAAAATTTTGGTTTTCTAAATGTAATAACACAAATAAGAACTCATAAGTATGACTTTATTTGTAGAGAGGTTGTACGGGCTATATAGTTGAATTACTTTTAATCGAATGCTACACCCCTAGTAGAAATTTCTCTTTTATTTAAGATGTGAGTTTAAGCTAAGTCATCAAAAGTCATTTTTGTGTGTATCGTTGACAGCATCTGGAGCTTCTGCGCTCCAACCAGAATCGACCCACCAAGTGTCTGAGCATCATGTGGGCCCTCGGACAGGCTGGGTTTAATGATCTCATCCAAGGCATAAAAGGTACACATTTTTATTTAAACAAGTAATTTTATTCTGAGACACTTAAATAAAATGATTCAAATGTGTGTGATTTTTTTTTGGCTGTTCTTTAGTTTGGCTGGGTATCATGCTGCCAGTTTTGGGAGTGAAAACCTTGTCTGCTTACGCAATTGCGTATCTAGAAAGGCTGCTAGTGTAAGTAACACATTGTTCTTGTTTTAATGTGTAATACAGGAAGCTTCAAAGCCTTGGGGTTGAACATGTGTAATTCTGGTCTCTCTTAAAGGCTTCACACCAACCTGACGAAAGGGTTTGGTGTAATAGGCCCCAAAGAATTTTTTCCTTTGCTGGATTTTGCATACATGCCCAAGAATGCCCTCTCAGCGAGGTAATCAGCACAGCATTTTAATCTTTAAAGTCAAACAACCGTAAATGAGGATTAATTATTTAATTAACCCTATTTTGGAATATTCTCTCTTGTTTTCTTTGTCAGTCTACAGGAGCAGCTGAGGAGGCTTTACCCACGCCTGAAGGTGTTATCATTTGGTTCGAAGCCAGAATCCACACTGCACACATTCTTTCCTTCCTTTCTCTCCAGAGCCACACCCAATTGTCCTGATGCTATGAAGAAAGAGGTCAGGCTTTCTTATGGACTTTTGTGAAAACATTATTTCATCATGTATAAGTGAAAATAAAACCACAGCAATGGTTTTTGGCCTATTTAACTGATGCTGCAAAATATCTAAGCAGTTATTACTCTGGTATTTAAGTTCCTTCAGTTTTAATATCCAGCTGCTTATATGTGTGAGAGCTACATCACTGATTTGGTATCGTTTTCATGCTTGATGCTCTTACTGACACAGTCCTCCCTATTCATCTGGGCTTGTGTCCAGTGTCTCCGATTAACCAGGCTGCATGTTTTTGGACCGTGGGAGGAAGCCAATGCAGACACGGGGAGAACATGCAAACCTTACACAGAAATGACCTCAGCATTTGATAAATGTCAGCTGAAAAGTTAATGAGTTAATGTATAAAGAGACTTATTTTAGTATCTGAAAATATATATGCTTTTTAAATTGTTTTTTAATCTAGAACATCTAATTAAAATGACAAAGTAGTCTGATGGGCTTAATTCTCAGGCTTCTGCATAGTGGGGTTACCACACAATTGATGCACTAATTGATCCCCCAGCACCCAAAGACTATAGTATTTGAGAGAAAATGTGAGAAAAGGCAACAAAAATGAAAGAAAAAAATCCAGGAAGTAAAATACTAGTTTGAATTTTGACTGTAATGTGAATATTATGTCAGTTGAAGAAAAAAAAAAGAAAAGTACTGTACTTTTAGTATAGTACATAAGCTGAGATGTGAACATTGGTAACTTGTGTAAATGTGTTTTCCTCCTAACTGTTATTGTTCTTAATTTGCAGTTGCTAAATAGCCTGACTGAGTGCCTTCGTGTCGATGCTCAGAGTTTGGGTGTATGGAGGCAGCTCTACACTAAACACCTAACCCAGTCCAGGTACAGATTTATCAACAAACCCAGATTTTTTTCATTCTGCTGTAGTAATACCATTACTCTAACCAGATTCAGTAAAATGTTTTTAGATAAGCTATTGGGTTCAAAACTGAACACAGTTCAGCTGTGAGGAAGTTAATTGTTTAACAGTTTTCACAATGCTCGGGTTTGTGAAATTGAAAGATGGTTAGATCACGGATAGAAGTGTGTGACCTGTACGAGATAATGTACTTTAAAATCCCAGCAGGATAAAAGAAAGTCTTAATTGACTCTTCTCGCTCAGGATAGGGAGGAAGCACTGGAGCACCAGCATTAAAGAAATTTTTAGTGGATGAGTTTGATATGACTAGTTTGTGAGGAGAATTAAGAATAAAAAAATAGGGTTAATTTGTCATGTAGCGTAAGTTTGACAGTTAACTTGCAGGTCTGTTTGTTGATATAAAAGAGAGCTGTGCCAATTAGAAAACTGCAATGAATTCCACTTTTCTGAACTCTGCCCTCAGCCTCTTGCTGAATCATCTGCTAAGTACATGGACCACACTTCCACCAAAGGTAGAACATTGATTTTAAAAAAAGCATGAAGGGTTTTTAAGTTTCTACTGCTAACCTGTTTGAAATGTCATTTTTGTAGTTGCGACAGAACCTTCAGGAAACCATCCAGTCATTCAAAGTGACCAACGAAGAGATAAAGACTACTGGTAACTCTGAGGATGTGCAGGAATGCAGTGTGGTTTGCAGTGTAAGACACCGGAACACATAACTGATGCATCGATGATGAATGATTTAGCCCAGGTTGGACTAGTCTTTAAATTCACTTCAGCAACTTGTACAGGGTCAGTTCAAAAATCCAGTGAGCTACATTGCTCTTTTATTACCTACATATGCATCTGCCTCAGTAAGAGGATTGACTTATAAGGGGGACTTTTCAAACGTACTTCATAGTGGTTGGAGAACAGGGCCCAGCGCTGACATGTCATGACTGAAGAGCACTTGAGCAAGGCATCCAACCCCTAACTGCTCCCCAGGCATGTGTGCTCACTGTGTTCACTGGGTTAAAATTCACTGGAGGACAAACTCCACTGTGTAGAAGCACAGTGGCAAAAAACTGTTCTAAATGATACTGTGATTACTGAAAGACATTAACAAACGTATCACCAGGGGAAATACAACTTTTACAACATTTCTACAATTAAATCTAAAACCTTTTTAAAGTTGGTGTACACCTTATTTAAAATGATGTACACTTAAGATACAAACTTCATACCACCATATACATTGCTTAATGTGTTGATTTGGCATTAAACAGACACTCCATGGTCTAATTATTACTGATTAGCTGAAAAAAAAGTTACACACGTCCACCTTTATGCAAACTAAGTCCATACTATAGAACCCTTTTTGTGAGAAAAGTGGCCTTCACTGCTAAGAAAGCATGCTCTCATTATTCACTCCAAATACAGTTCCAGTTTAAGGTACCTTACTAGGCAGCATTTGAAGACATGTAGTATAGTGAACAGGCTTCTTCTTGAGAACGGTCCTAGGATGACATTGCCATCTGTAGAGCGTGCACTAGGTTTTTGAACACACTTACACAGTTAGCACGTTCAGTGACCGTCTGCTGTTTAATCCTCATGCCGTCTTTCTTGTCCTCATACAGTCTCTTCAGATGAAGATTCGCTCTCCGGTCTTTCCATGGTCGCGGCTGCTGATGGCGCTGTTGGTGTTTGCCGTTGGCTTCATCGCTCATGACGTAAGGTCTCATGGTGCCTTTGCTGACTCCACCACAGCACTGTACCTTAAAAAGAGTGGAATTTCTGCCGTATCTGAGCAGGCCTGGAAAAATGTGTCGCATTACAGTCAGCAAGGCATCAGGTAAAAAAAACTCAATCTCAGTTTGACTCGTTTAACTTGAAAAATGAAATAAGATATATTAACATGTTGGTATCCCCCATTATTCCACTTGTTTAAAAGTGTTTGTTTTGGTGTGTGTGTGTACTTGTGCATAGCTGGTTAGCTGAGAAGACACCTCATTATTACTCTGTGGCTGTGGAGACGGTGGGTCCAGTACTGAAAGTAACCACTGAGAAGCTGAAGGTGGCTGCAGTCTTAATCGCACAAAAGAGCTCTGATATAATACTGTGGGTGCAGGAGAACACACCACTGGTCATCGAATGGGTAAGCTAAGCTCCATTTGATCTTTTATTCAAAACTATATGTGTTTGGGTGTTTTATGTGTCATCATCGTTTTGCAGTTGTCCATCAACAAATGGTGTTAGGCTACTGAACTAAAATAAATGTGCTTTATTTGTTTAAAACGTTTAAATGTATAAAATAATTTTCTATACACCCAACGACACTGTAGAATTTAAGTGTGATAAAGAAAATTGACAGCCAGTACAATAAAAAAAATAAATAACAATACAGAGATAAAAGAAGCTAAAGATTTTAAGCTTAAGATACCAAAATAAAAGTAAGTAACTATGAACCAGGAAATTCAATCTTAAAAATGTACCTTTACCTTTAAACACTGAACGCTCCATCACCAAATGAGTGAAGTCTGGTTGATGGAACAGAAAGCAAGAACAGAGCGAGGGACAATATGGAGTAGCACGGCAGAAAGGGAACTAGAGTTTCATAAAACCACAGGTGAATGTTGTATTGTTTTTGGTATTGGACAGGGAGTCAACGAAGGATTGTGGATTATGTGTTAGTGTTTAGTATGAAAGAACTCTAGCTGTGGAATTCTGGACATACTGAAGTCTTTTATGCTGCTGAAAGGGAGTCTTAACTAGCACAGAGGCTTTGGCTCATCTATACGTTTTTATTGTTGGATGAACATTAGTTTACCGGAAAGTTTGTGCGGCACAGTGGTTAAGTGTGAACTGTAGCCTCATTACAAGAGGTCTAAACAGCGTGGTGTTTTTTGGTTTGAATCGCTCCCTTTATAGAGCTAGTTAAAGGCCTGGATATGTGGGAAGTTTGCATCAGAAATGGGATCCGCCTTAACACCTGTGCCAATTCAAATGCACACAAATAATCTGCTGTGTGGGAGTAACCAAAGTAAATTGTACTTCAGTAATCTGGGTTGTTTTCTCTTAGCAGATAGCTTTTGGGCTAATTTGCAAGTTGGAGTGGTGCTAATTTTGCCTTAAATTTTAGAATGCTGTTTTTCATCACTGATTTTACGCAGAGTGAAATCTGTCATCCGCATTTTATCCAACCAGTGCAGTGAAACACACATATACACTTTAGTGAACACTAGGGGGCAGTAGCCCTAGCCACGGTGCCTGGGGAGCAGTTGGGGTCAGGTGCCTTGCTCAAGGCCACTTCAGGCTCTGGGAATCAAACCAGCAATCACAAGCCTAGTTCCCTAACCACCAGGACATGCCCGCCCTGTGTGGAGTTCGTGTGTTTTTTCAGTGTCTGTGTGGTTTTCTTTAGAGCTTGTGGTAACAAGCAACACCCCCACCCCAAAAGAAAGGCCAAAGACTTGCAAGTTAAAGGTGGATGGGAGAAATTGTCCATGACTGTGTAGACACCAGTAATTACCTGTCATATTAGTAACTGTGATTATCACCTGTGTAAACACAAGGTTAAAATCCTAATAAACAAACGTTTTTAATATGCAAAATTATATTTAAATATATTTATGCCAAAGTGTAGCAATGCTTTTTTGGTTCTAGTCTGGTATATCTGTCCACTAAATTGTACGTGATGTATCAAGAACTGTTGATTTTATGTTGGAACTGTTTGAACTATTGTGGCAATCCATTATTGAGTTGTACTGGTTCATTCTCTGTCTCGATCCATAGCTTATGTACATAAGTATTTTATCTTTAAAGGCTATCAAGTACTGTTTTGGTTTCATCTGACCCGAGCACCTTCCTCCATACATTTGGGGAGTCTCTCAAATGCTTTTTGGCAAACTCAAAATGAGCATCCTAATTTTATCTGTAAGCAAAGGCTATATTCTGGCCACTGTTCACAATAAGCCATAGAGCTGGGCTTTATGGGTCATATGGATAGATACTCCAGTCTCTGTTTGGGAACTCTGCAGCTTCTTCAGGGTTACCTTTGGTCTCTGTGCTGCGTCCCTTATTGATGTCCCCTTTGCCTGGTTTTTGGTGGGCGGCACTCTGATAGCAGGTTCGTTGTCGTACCATTCTATTTCCATTTGATGTTAATGAATTTGAAGTTGCTCTGGGGGATCATCAGAGGTTTGGATATTTTTAATAACCCAACCATGACTTGTTTGGAGATCTCCTTGGTCTTCATGGTGTTGTTTGGCTAGTGGCGCCTCTTGCTTAATGATGTTGCCGCCTCTGGGGCCTTTCAGAAAAGGTGTGTATATACTGTTAGTTCATGTGACACTTGATTGTACACAGGTGGACTTCAGTTCACAAAGCATGTGACTTCTGAATAGAATTGGTAACACCAGAACTTTGTAGGGGTTTCATAGTAAAGGGGGTGAATCCATATGCACATTTCAATTTTCAGTTTCACAGATTTTATATATTTCACTGGACCTACTTAGACTATTTTGTGCAGCTGTATCACATAAAATTCAGATAAAGAAATATTATGTAGCCCTATGTAATGTAACAAAATAGGTAAAAAGCCAAGGGGGTGAATATTGAGTGTATCTAAGTATATATCAAAGTATAATGAAGTCCTTCTTTTTCTTCTAGATCAGTAATAACACTCCAGATAGTGTTTTTCATTTTCTGGAGTTTGTGAAGGAACTGCTTCTGTTTGTGCATCAGTCCTACATTATGCCTGCAGTGCAGTACATCATTGCAGCCCTCCAACATCTCTGGCAGTCGGTGCAAGACTCTTGCAAGTCAGTTCTTCATATTTTCAATGTTTCTGTCTAGATTCACTTCTCATTAAAGATAAAACTCATTACATTGTGTTAATTTTTTAACATTTTTCCCCTGCAGTGGTGAAGTATCATTTCTGTGCATACAGAACCATGTGGTGGCGTTTACCAACAGCACATGGATCTACCTTCAGGACACTACAGCAGCAATACAGACCTGGGCAGAAGGGCTGCTTTACAAAGCATGATGTGGGCCCAGCACAGACACAATTTAGCAAACAGAGACACTTCTGTTTACCCACTTTTGATGGGTCTGAAGGACAATTAATTTTCATCTAACATTTCTAATCTGAGGGACTCCATGAAAAGTGGAACGCAAGTTGGAGATCCTTCTGTCATCTTCCTTACAAATGTCAGGGTTTTTATAATTGGTCTTTTACGCACTGTTTTTCTAAGGTGCTTCTATTTGTTGTAATTGATTGTATGGTATTTATTTTATTGATTGGGTGGGAGGAAAGAAAAGACTGATGGATAACTTGACATAATGCTGAATGACCGATCCCACAGATTTGTGGGTTTTTGTTATAAATCAACTCTCCGCCACTGTTGTTCAGAATGTAGGACACATAAACATTTATGAAACAAACAATGAATTAATAGGAAAGCATTTAGGTAAAATTTGGTGTAAAGTGACGATTAAATATTTAATACACATACTTCATTCAGTCTACTTGTCTAGTCTTGAACTTGGACCCAACCACTTTGTTGCATTTCATTTACATCAGCAGGAAGAAACGTTGTATGGATTATTGACCAAACTTTTATTCCAAATTTGTTGATCTGTAGATTGCCTGATTTATTCTTAACAGCATACTGAGCCTATCCAGTTAGGCAGCCTAAATAACTAGGAACACAGTTTCATAGCAGTTGTCTTTTTGCAGCCAATGCTAGATTTATGAAATCATTCACTAAGTTTAAAAGTTTGAGATGTTGAAATGACTGCTGCTGATGTCTGCTATATTTGCTTTTGTTTTAACCAAACTGTAAAACGTGATGTTAAAATCCTAATAAATAAAACAAACTCTATCCCATAATATGCGCTACAAATTTGTTTGTCGCTTAATTGTATATGCCATGTGGCAAAACATTTAGAAACCTTATTAATCCGTTCTGTTGCTCATATATATATATGCCAGAGATAATATGGATGATCTAGAAGAGGATTGGGACAATATCATGTGGCCAGATGAAACCAAAATAGAAAGCCGAGTTCCATCCCAAGACCATCATACCTACTGTAAAGCATGAGGTGGAAACATGCAACAGGACGACTTATCTGTTAAGGGAAGAATAAACAAGGCCAGGAATCGTGAGATTTCATGCTGAAACCTTCTTCCTTCAGTGAGAGCATTGAAGATGGAACGTGGATGGGTCTTCCAGCATGATAATGATCCCAAACTCAACACTCTGGTGACAAAGGAGTGGCTCTGTAATAAGCGTTTCATGATCCTGGAGTGGCCTAGCCAGTCTCCAGTCCTCAACCCCATAGAAAGTTTGTGGTGGGAGTTGAAGGTCTGTGTTGCCCAGCGACAGCCCCAAAACATCACTGCTCTAGAGGAGATCTGCATGGAGGAATGGGCCAAAATACCAGCTACAGTGTGTGCAAACCTGGTGACCTACAGGATACATTTTACCTCAGTCATTGCCAACAAAGGTTATGTTACAAAGTATTGATTTGAACTTTTGTTATTGACCACATACCTTTAAACCATAATTTACAAATACATTCTGTAAAAAAGTAATTTTCGACCCATTTTGTCTCTGAGTTAAATTGTAACTATGAAGAAAGAACTTTTAAATTCTAGTTGTAAATTTGTCAATCACACGCAAAAAGACAGGCACAAAGACAGACATAAAAAAGAGAGACAGGCGATAGGCAAAAACAAGCACACAGACAGACACAAGACAGAGACAGATGCATAGACACAGACATAAAAACATACAGAGACAGACACAGACGTAGAGACAGACATATAATCAAATAGAAAGACAGACACATAAACATAGAGACAGCCTCATAATCACTAGGGTATATGAATAGAAATAAAGAAAGAACCTGGAAGAACCAATAAAAACATGTCATGATCGTATGTGTCTTTATATAAGGTAAATGACCAATCAGCGGCCGGCTTGTTGCAACGCAGCGACAGGCTGTAAGGGGGTTTGTTTGTGTTTAAAGAGTGCAGTGAGCAGAGACACACAGGACGCGCCGTCCCTTATTTCCGATGAAAATACAGCATTGTAAGATTTATTTCTAATTGTTTACGTTTTATTTAATGCTTAATACAAACACGTTATACCGTAGAAAGTCCTGTCAGTGTTGTCATTGCAGTGTCCTGCCAAAAATAGCTAACAAACACAACTCTGTGGCTATAGCGACGTGGCTAAGGTTCAAATTAACATTTCTGGATGATATGGATGACCAAGCACAGTTATCTAGGTAGTATATGCAATGCAGACAATGTGTTTGTTATTTGCTGAAAGGTTTCTCTAGACCGCTCAGTGTTAGTGCTGGTAGACCAGTGCTTGAAACAAAAACGTATAGTCAAGAGGCCAAAGGACGGTTAATTAACGTTATAGACACAAAGGGAAAGAGGTATTGCCGTTAC
>JAYDZF010000001.1:24274504-24290014 GCA_034509105.1 Microcambeva barbata
TAGGAGGAGGCTGGAGCATGTAAGGTCTTACTTAGGTAAACACACTGCCAGTGTGAATTTAGAAAGTAGTATAAAGGTACATACTACCAGATATATAAGTAAAAAGGTATTTCTTGAACAACCTGTCCAATAAAATTTTTGAAAGAAGATGCCTTTTATTGAGGACAAGCGGTTAACATCATGACACTGAGGATACATAATGGCTTGTGCTACTATTATATATTTATCATTATTATATTTAGCTTTCCATATCAAAATATTTTCTGACATAAGTATAAGATTTAATAATGTAGTTTACCATGATATGTATTAAGAATTTCAAACATCACTGTTCTACATAGTTACCCTTCTTTTTCAGCAAAAACGTTTTTGATTGACTTTGTAGCTACTGATGCACCACTGCTTTATCAGGCTAAAAATCACATGAAAATCTTCTTCCCTTTGAAGCTTTTTTGAGCAGTTCAACTCCTCCCACCCTCATCGTTTCCATCAAAATATACAAGTATAGAAACCTAAAATCCCTCATGTTTAACCCAAAGTACAAAGAAGATCAAAACACTCATCTTCTCTTAGAGCAGTTCTCATTTTAACCCGCCACTACACTTTTCTTTTATGGTCCCCAATGGTTCTACCATTTGGATGAGGAAAATATATTATAAACCACAAGTCTTGTAAAAGATGATAACTGATTTTTAATGATAAAAACTTTCTGTCAAAATACAATAGTACAACATGCAGTACTTGTTTTTAATATTAGTGCTTTTGCTCAATCCTGACCTCTGTCTAAACATTACTTGCCAATGTACATGACCTACTATGGATGTTTGTGACAGTTCTTTAGTAAAACTTAAAATTGACATTGAATATGTTTTCCTCTCAAAGTAAGCATGTAGGCTTCAGGAAATAACGTATGATAAACAGATATCTAAAATACTAAGTCATTTTGGTTATATGACAATATGGGCAGCATACCTATATACCTGTATATGTGTACCATATCGGTGGAGGTTCATGCTACAGGCAGTGACAAGGACACTAACAAATTGCAAAACTAGAAAACAAATCCAGCCAGTGTAAATTATGCATCAGTTGCTAGACTTTGCTAGCGTGGCCCTCTCAGTCTGAGATATACTGCAGTCACAGTGTACAACTGTGTTAGAATCAGCAACCACAGTTGAAAAAAGATATATACTTGACAGCACACAGAATTTGCTCTAATATAAAAAAAACATTTATATTTATCTTGCCGTCTACAAAAAAAAAATCTAGAGAGAAAGAGACCTGGATTAGGAGTAAGTTGGGTTTCCTCCTTTTGAACGTGGCCACTGCTTTGTCCTTTGAAATCAGGTATTCATCGATGATCTGAAAATTTAATCCTCAATTATTTACTCAAATCATTAAGTAAATATTGGTTTAGATCTAAAATGTAATTACAACTGATACTTACATCTGAGAAAGGGAACAAATCACAGGAAAGGGTCTTCCTATACACACAAACACCAAGAACAAGTTTACTTGCTGCTGAATCACATTATTATGACCACCGCCTAGGATCAGTTCAGTTCAGTTCAGTCTCTTTAACCCCTTATTTTAATTAGAGTTCGGGAGGAGTGCTGGGGCCTATCTCAGCTCTTCATCGGGCAACACCCGGTCCATCGCAGGTACCTACAGGACAATTCAGTGTCTCCAATTAACTTGGTAGCATGTCTCTGGACTGTGGGAGAAAACCGGAGTACTCGGAGGAAACCCACACTGACACGGGGAAAATATGCAAACTCCACACAGAAAGACCTAGATCACCCCACCCGGGGATCAAACCCAGGACCCTCTTGCTACCCACTAAGCCACCATGCCGCCCCAGCTGATATCATAATGACATAATAAGTTTTCAAAGTAATGTAGTACATAAATACTAAATGTTTGAACATACATAAGCCAATAAAATCTGTCTCTGAGTGTAAATTCATTGTAAACTTCTTAAACAACTCACTTTTTGATTGAAGCTTCAACTGAGAAGGCCTGCCGAGCATGTTCAGTGCGATGCCAGTCACAGGGACACTCGTAATCATAGTCCTGAGGCTGACAGAACTTTTTACTGTCACAGTACACACAGCCTTTTTGCTCATGAGATTTAGCACTACCTGAGAACAGAAAGAAAAGTCATCCCCGACGACTAGCACACGGTTCTCGGTTCAGCAAGCAGCAATAATTAAAAAAATAAAGTACTCTATACAAATATGAATATAAGAATATAAAACAGCACTTAAACAACAATTTAAGTTAGGTTATTTTAAAGGTCCCATTTATTAATTGTATGATGCATGTTGTGTCACGTATTTGTGTTTAACAGAGCTATGGCCCCGTTGTAAAAACTTGTTGTCTCTTAGTCGATTTGTCATTGTTCTAATTTGTCTGTACCGTCTACCAGAGGGCAGCAGTTTGAACATGGGTATTGTCTTTTTTAATTGTGTGTGCCCTTCTGATATAATTTATCTATTAGGAATTTAACATCATGTTTTACACATTAGTTACATCCACAACAGGAACGGTTATAACTCAGTTTTTGGACTGTGGAAGGAAAGCAAAGATCCTGGAGAAAACCCACTCATATAAGAAGAACATGGAAACTGCAAACAGAAATGACTAGGGTCAATTAACCTTGGAATTGAACCCAGGCCATTCTTGCTTTGAGGCGACAGTCTGTGTAATATTAAAAAAAATAGGACGATTATTATGGTAATCTCACCAGGATGGCGACACACCAAGCAGTGGGTGACTTTCTTTACAGCAAAGTTCTGAGTCTCTGAAGCAGTTTTCCCCCACTCACTGAACCTGAAGGAAAACAAATACATCATATATTTGTTTAATTAAGCCATTCATTTAAATTAATTTCCATCTGATATTATGTTCAGATTTAAACTAGAAACAAGGTGACTAGCCACTTTGGTATCATTTGTGCAGACTGTATTTTAATCCATCATTTTATAAAATATATCTGTCATTATACACATACGGGTATACAGCACAACAAAACGATTTCTTCACATTTTCCAGCTTGTTTGGAAGCTGGGGTTAGAGCACAGAAACAGTCAAGGGTCTTGCTCCAGGCCCCAGCAATTGCTACCTGGTAGAGCTTTGAGCATAGGCTACCACTGTCCCAATATATAAGTCTCTATTTAATTACTGTATACTAAACCTGAAAGTGTAAGTGATTTTTGCTTGCCAACAGGTCGCCAATAGATCTTGTCTCCAAGGCTTATCAGGGTTCGCTCAGGGATCATACAGGAACTGTGCAAGGACTCGATCCAAGCAGCTCGATCACTCATAGACAAGAAAGAATTTAAGCAGGCTAAATGTCTGGACAAGCTGTTGCAGCAGGGGGCATGATTCTATTCAGTCAGTAATAGAATACCCTTAAGATGTGGTACTACCCACTGATGTGGTAGGTGTAGCTTGTAAAATATTTAACATATGCACATGGCAGATTAGGGGTTCCTAATAAAGTGCAGTGTGTACGTACTTATTTTTATATACATACTTCTGAAGGAGAGTTTGTCCATTTAAATTCTGTATCAGCTTAAGAGTTTGTTCTTTCCCGACACCCGGAACACCCTGGTGGGATGAAAACACAACACCACCTGGTTTATTATTTCTATTAAAGTATCATCGTTGCACAATCTAACATTTTAAAACTGTTCATAACCCTGTTTGGGTTCATCATCATTTCACAGTCGGTGTCATACCTTGGGTATGTAGTCACACCCTAAGAGAACGGCCAGGCCCACAAGAGTCTCTCGTTTTAGCTGCAGTTCGGTCTCCACTCTGGACATCTTATAGCACTCGATCTGAGGGTCCTGAGGTTGAAATCATAAAGTCAGGAGATCAAAAAACTAGCACTCAATAGCACATCCAGTCAGAAACTGAGTAATCAAAGCTTTGAATTACAGTCTAGTCAAGACGTTATTATGACGACCAGCAAAATTCCAGATTTGGACTAAGAGGGTAACATCCTGCCTGCAGAGCATTCCCCAGCTGCTGGAGGGTGTGTAGGGGAATGATCGAGGTGGCCCTACAGATTCTCATTTGGGTTCAAGTCTGGGGAATTAGGAGCGAGTTATGCTTTTCCAATCGACATGTAACACTGCTAGAAAGTCCCATGCGCCCCATGGAAGATCAGCATGTATGGGTGTACATCATTATGGATAAATTCATACCTAAAATCCGCCGATAATGCCTTCCACACCTTACACGAACTAAGACAGCTCATTCATGAGCTCTAAACCACAGCCAGCAAAAGTAGGAAGCGGTCATGGTAATGTGTAATAATGTGTATCGACAGGGTAGTTTACAAGTTTGTATCTTTTTATAATAAGAAGCCTTAAATGGACCTTTGTGTTCATGTTGAAGTTTCTGTAAACTGTCTGTGCACCATAAAGAAAAGCGTCTCCGTCACTGGTAATGCAGCCATCCACCAAACCCTGGGCATCCATAAACGCACACATGGCCTCGGCTTCACCCGCAGCAGCCACCCATGGCAAACCCAGATAATCTAACATCTCAGCACACTAAAAAAAAGTATAGGGGAAAAGATGAATAGTTTGAAAAATAAGAATACATAATTGTTATATTCTATACACACAATATAGGTTTAGTTAATTATGTAGACAGGACATGGTCACAAATTATAATAAATAAATTTGTGACTTACGGTACAGTATACAGTCTGAGCAATGAGGGTTAAGAGCCTTGCGCAAGTGCCCAAAAGCAACAACCAGGCAGTGGTGAGGTTTGAACTGGCAACCTTTGGATTATTAGTCCTTTACCCTGACCACTAGGCTATGGTAATATGTCACCAATATAAGTGTTGCCTGTGTTGCCATTTCTTAACTGGTATTTTAATCTTTCTTTATTATCCATATTTCTCAATAGGATCCAGGACCAGTTTAAAAGTTTTCATGTATTCATTGGTGAATTTTGATGCTGTCTAGTAATGATCATGCTGGAAAACCCATGATGTGTGGCTGAACAACAGCCATAGACACAAAAGACCAGATATGACTTTGCATGATGGCAGACAATCTAATGTCATTCTGAAGGAATGTTCTCTAAACAGGATCATCTAAAAATAGCTTCCACGAGAATGAAACTTGATTCAATGCATCCAACAGTTGCACCTTTTTAGACCACTTAGCTTTAAGTGGGAAAATATTATTCATCAAACAGCCTGATAAAGGATTCATACATCTGTGACTACACACTAAACCAAAAACTATTTTGCTGATGACATTTAAATGGTATGATTTAAATGCATCACAAAAGGTGACTAGAAAAGTAATGTTGTTTGTTTTTGGAATTCTTAACAAATAGTTATTTTTCTGTGTACCTCTCTAAGCACAGCCATAAATCGCCCCCTGTTGGTGTTTTTGGCTGTTGCTGGTTTAGGGGCGCTCTTGGTTTGATAAGGACGGAACATGGTCTCGGTTCTCTTCTTCATGGTCTCTGCTTTCAGCTTAGGGGCTTCTCCTTCCATAACAAATATCAGCTTGATTCCCATTCGAAGCAGAGATGATGCACGAAAAAACAAATTGCTGCAAATGAGTGAGGAAAAATAAAGTTGGTTTCATAAACTATAAACTTCACTTTATACTACCACTTTTAATCTGCACTGGTCAGGAGCATGGTCAGGATTACAATTTTTATTTGATTGTCCATGGTTGAGGTTAGATCTACAGGTGAATGCGAGTACTGTGTCTCCTGAAATATTCTTGCTCCTACCGTAGATGAGGTTTTGTAACTCTCCCCATCATTCCTTGGACATGTTGGGCTTCACAGATCCACAGACTAAGATCCACGGCCAGCGTTTTCCCTGTAAGGCTGTACAATGGGACAGACTCCTGCACCGGACTCAAAATAGACCATAGATCATTCACACCCATGGTCTAAATAAAAAATAAATCAAAATAAACAAAGTGTTAATGTCAGGATGAATAACTGTTGTTGCATTTTCTATGTTGTGCAGAAACAATCTTGTTGTCAACATGTGACTGTTCCATTTGTCAGAATCAATACCAGGAATATTAGTAATGATAATAAAATCTTAATCACATAATCATCTTTAATGAACGATTCTGTGACTTTATGATAATGTTACTAATATATATAATTAAAGTGGGAGTTGAATAGGGTTTTGTTCAAAGTGTAAAATTCCCGAATTGAAAAATGTAGACACACATTAGGAACACAAAATAAACATTGTGAGCAAAATGAAACATACTGCACATCAATAGAACAATTAAGTCTGTTTGTGCTTTCCCAATTATTAGCTAATACATTTTAAAAGATGGCAAAATATATCAATATGCTGGACAGTGAAGAGTATGAGTACACAAATAGCTACTTTTAAGCACACCAGCACGAGTGAAACACAAATAAATAAACCTCTGTTAAAGATGAATATCAGTGCCATCACAGACAAAAGTACACAATAACCAGATGTTGTTCTTTAGCTTGTAATCAGCTAACTTTCATTCAAAGAGATTTAATGTCAGATTTCTACATACAAGTGTGCTACATGACTAACTGTAAGTAACCTAATAGAAAAGAATCTCATTTCTCATCAAAACACAAATAGTAATTGATCAGTAAGATACGTATGGATGTGTGTCAATCACAGCCAAATCCTAAGTGACCATTTGAAAGTGGGATTGCTGGCTTGAATCTGAAAATCTGAACAGAATTATTATTTTGTTAAGTTTTACTGCCAAGAGTTTCAGATGTATGGCCCATTTAGGATGGTGATTGAAGGGGGCATAAATATGTAGTTGCAGTTCTAAAATAGAGTAGCTTTTTGTTTACATTCTCACAGGTGCCACTGTAGTAACTGGCGGTGAGTCGTTTCCCCGATAGATCGGGTAGAATCTAAAGTTGTGTCAAGTCTTTAGAGGAAAAATAAGATATAAAGTTCGTAGTATTTTAGCTTTACCAGGATTACTATGTACGATTATTGTTGTATACTTGATACAGTGTATAGAGCGATACGCAAAGGCGTAATTTAAAAATTAACTAAATTTGAAAGCTCTACATTTATGATATTTTTGGTTTTTACAAGCTATTCGAATAACAATGTGTAAGTGATGCGTAGATCAGTGCATGTGTATGTGAACCATCAGTCTTTGTACATACCGATTCAACAAATAGTATCCAAAACGAATCCGTGTCTGTTTGGCTGTTCTTGTATGGAGGTCTGATGTAGCAGTAAAGTTATAGAGAGATGTAAACTTTACTAATAATTAAAAACAAAACAAAAAAATAAAAATGTCAACAGTGTTACACGGATCAATGGCATCCAGAACAGAAATGTTTTGAATTCCTCCTCGGCACTAAAGACACGGGTTTGGTCACCTCCCTGAAGTGCATGTCCGCCACCTGCTGGTGAGGAGATTTACTTGCACAGGTTCTTCGGCTCCATTGTCTTTAACCCCTTGTCCTAATTAGAGTCGGGAAGGGGTGCTGGAGCCTATCTCAGCTCTTAAACGAGTGCAAGACACAAGGTAACACACTAATTAGGCGCCGGTCCATCGCAGGTACCTACAGGACAATTCAGTGTCTCCAGTCAACCTGGTAGCTTGTCTTTGGACTGTAGGCGGAAACCAAAGTACCCGGAGGAAACCCACGCGGACACGGCGAGAACATGCAAACTCCACACAAAAAGGACCTAGATCGCCCCACCAGTTGACTTGGGTCTAAATCAATGGGTGAAAAATAGAAAACACACACACACACCCACACACACATACATACACACACACACACATACATACACACGCACACACACACACACACACTAACCAGTGAGAGGAAACCGGAGTACATGTACTTACGGACACAGGGAGAATATGCAAACAACTAACCTAGGGTCAAATTACTGACTGTAAAAGCGATTGTCATTGTCACAAGATAATTTTGACTTTACATTAACACTGTTAAACAACATAGACAGAAATAGACATGTTCCTCTAAGATGAAATCTAATATATGTTATATTGTGGACACTACATACTAAGACAAGATAAGATACTCGCTTGATAGCTCGAAGCTCCTGCGCACTTCCCAAAAGGACTTTTAATCTCGACGAGGATGGGATTCGAACCCACGCGTGCAGAGCACAATGGATTAGCAGTCCATCGCCTTAACCACTCGGCCACCTCGTCATGCCGTGTTTACAATAATAATAATAATAATACATACATACATTTGTTTTTGCGTAATTATGTAGAATAAGTTGGCATCTCCACATAAGTAGTTTACCGGTAAAGAGTATTTATTTCGTTCATTCTCCGTCATTGGAAACCACTAACAGGCTGGTAATCGATCCCAGAGTTAAATACAAGAAATACAATAACTGATTATAACTTTTTATCTAGGGTAATATGAGGGTAAGGTACCTTGTAAAGGATTGTCCTCGTGTCGCTTCACCGACACCTTCCACCCAAATTCACCACAACCCTCACCACATCACGATTGCCAAAAAGACAATGATTATCAGTGCTTAGCGAACTAAAATTAACAGATAATCAAAAACCTGGGCGGAGCATAACGTGCACGCAGGTAAGTATACGCTGAAGAGTTGTAATGCAGTGAAACGAAATACACATTAGTATATGAAAGTAATACACTAGTAATATTTTAATACTGTAAATATTTAAATATTTTATTGTAGTTTTATTTTTTATTCTTTCTCAATTATTTTGATTTTTTTGACACACCGGAGCACCTGCATTTCGTTCTATCGTGCAGGTGCTTGTAATAAAATTGGAATATCATGAAAAACTTGCTTGACAACTAATGAAAATCCCAAATTCAGTATCTCAGAAAATTAGAAGATTACTTTATATCAATACAAAAAATAGATTTTTTTTTAGAAATGTTGGCCAACTGAAATGTATGAACATGAAAAGTATGAGCATGTCCAGCACTCATAATTTAGTTGGGGCTCCTTTGGCCTGAATTACTGCAGCAATGTGGCATGGCATGGAGTTGATCAGTCTGTGGGACGGCTCAGGTGTTATGAGAGCCAATGTTGCTTTGATAGTGGCCTTCAGCTCTTCTGAATGGTTGGGTCTGGCGTATCGCATCTTCTTCCTTTTCTATGGGCTAAGGGTCAGGCAAGTTTACTGGCCAATCAAGAACAGGGATACCAAGTTGGTCAGCAGCAGGAAGCATGAAGAGCTCTAATACTTCCTGTTATTTGGCTACCTTGACTTCAGAAAACACAATGGACCAACACCAGCAGGTGACATGGCACCCCAAACCATCACTAACGGTGAAAACGTTACACTCAAGCAACATTGATTATGTGCCTCTCCTCTCTTCTTCCAGAATCTGGGACCTTGACTTCCACAAAAATGCAAAATTGACTTTCATCAGAGAACATAACCTTGGCATTTCTTTTTCAGCGTAAGGCAACATGACCTATTAAAGTATTCTGATATATGCAAAACTGGTCCTTGATCCCTGGTATGCGGTAAATAAACACAGCACCACCATGCTTCACTTTCTTCAGAGTGTACTGTGGCTTGAATTCAGAGTTTGGGGGTTGTCTGACAAACTGTCCGTGGCCCTTGGACCCAAAAAGATTTTTTTTTAACTTTCATCATTCCACAATATGTTTCTCCATTTCTCTTGTGGCCAGTTGATATGTTCTTTGGCAAATTGTATCCACTTCAGTAAATGTCTTTTTTTAACAGTGGGACTTTGCAAGGACATCTTGCTAATAGATTAGCTTCACACAGGTGTCTTCTAACTGTCACAGTACTCACAGGTAACTTGAGACTGTCTTTGATCATCCTGGAGCTGATAATTGGCCATTCTGGCTATTCTTCGATCCATTAGAATGGTAGTCTTGTGTTTTCTTCCACGTCTCTGGTTTTAATCTCCATTTTAAATAATTGGAGATCATTTTTGCTGAGCAGCCAATTATTGTCTACACGTCTTTATAAGTTTTACCCTCTATTATTTTGAACACACCCTTTGAATTAATTATTCAAATACACATATCATGAATGCTTATCATGAATGCTGAGTCTGTTGTTTTTTTAAGAATCTACTGCACCATCTGGTAGATTGTTTGTCATGCGGTAATATAATTTATACCAAAAACAGTGGTTAGTCATATTGGACTGCTATTATTTAGAACACAACTGTATGTCTGTATGTGGTGGTTATTGAAGCACTGACTCCAGCAGCAGTCCACTCTTTGTGAATCTCCCTAACATTATGAATGGGTTTTGTTTCACAATTTTCTCCAGGGTGTAGTTATCCCTATTGCACTTTTTTCTAGCACATCTTTTCCTTCCCCTCTCTAATAATGTGTTTGGACACAGAGCTCTGTGAACAGCCAGCCTCTTTAGCAATGACTTTTGTGTCTTGCTCTTCTTGTGCTAGGTGTCAATGGTCGTCTTTTGTCAGCAGTCTTCCCCATGATTTTGTAGACTACAAAACTGTTTGAGTTCATTAGCTGATTAGAGTGTGACACCAGTTGTCTTCAATATTGAACCTTTTCACAGTATTCTAATTTTCTGAGATACTGATTATCAGTCTTTGTGTAATGAATGAATATAATTACACAATGATTGAATATAATAATATATAAGTTTCACTTGGAATAAAATTACTAAAATAAATCAACTTTGTCATTTGATAATAGACTTTTAAAAATATATGCAGGCAAGAATATTTGTTTGTTTTTATTGTATTACAAAAAAGGTTAAACATAAAGGGAAATTGTTACATCTGTTCAAACACAAAATTTAAATAATGTTCTTTTCCTTTTGTACACATCATCAATAAATAGAGTAGAGTACTCCATTATTTTCTCACTGGCTGGCTTGTTCTTGTTGGCTTTCCTTTTCCCACATGGGTGCCAGGATATGATCAGGAACTTTCTCTATAGCAGTCTGCAAGCAGAAAAGTACAATACTTGGTATATTATATCAATAAGATTTATTT
This sequence comes from Microcambeva barbata, assembly GCA_034509105.1. Lineage (NCBI taxonomy): Eukaryota > Metazoa > Chordata > Actinopteri > Siluriformes > Trichomycteridae > Microcambeva > Microcambeva barbata. Next base: position 24,285,512 of record JAYDZF010000001.1, read on the forward strand.
AGTGTCTTAAGACACTGGGAGGCATCTGGCAGCTCAAATATAATAAGTAACAGTGTTATCCATTAATATCCCATAATGAAGAGCATATCTGATGCCAGATCAATCGCCTTCTACTGGTTAATTGAGCCACACCATTTAATTTGATCTCCACCGGGTGATCAAACCCAGGACCATCTTTTACACCATCCAAGGAAGGGAAGGCCGTTTGGGATTACTTATGACTGAGACAATACCGACCTTTGCTTGCTTATCAGTGGCATCTTGTTCATACTCTTTCATATTACTGTCAACTTTACTACACTGTTTTTAATAACGCATGAAGACTTTCATTTAATAAGTGGCAGGCATTACAATTCAAGGCATTACTTCAAATGATGATGATTCATTACAGTATTTACTTACAGTATTTTAATCATTTAGTGAATGTTAAATTCTATACTTCTAATTTTGTGATTTACCTTAGTGACCTCCATAGCAACTCCCTCGGGCAGGTTGCGCTGAATATACTCCAGGTATCCGTGTGCAGTGGAGCCAGTTATCCTGGAAATCTGAAAGAAAAAGGCTGCTGTGATGCACTGCATTTGTTTCAGATCATTGCTCGATCTAAACAAAAAGACTGACTGCTTTGAACCCCAAGCTGGTAGATGAAATGCAAAAAGTTATGCTTCACAAAAAGGAAATATTTAACATTTTACTTTTATATTGCAAAGTATAATGCACAAATCCCCAGGCCATTGCAGTCTTCATGGTGATCCCCTGAAGCTTTGCTTGGTTTCCAGTTACTCTACTGAAAGTGCTTAGAATTTACTGATGAGCCTGAACTTGCAAGCAAATTCAGCAGTGCACCTTTATTCACATTAAACATCAAAAATCATTTATTAACACGTTACAACAACTCGGCCAGCATCGATTGCCATATTTATTCGTTGCACAGTGAATATATTGTTTATATTCGAAGGCTGGATTATCATGCATCTGTGATCTGGAATGGGAGCATGCACAGGATGATGGTGAATGCTGCCTGGGTAGACAGCTGCCTAGGTTTTCGAACACACCTGTCATCAGAAACTGATTGGCCATACAAAACTTATGGGAAAAATTTTGTAGGCGACCATTAAGGATGAAGCTATGGGAATTTCTGACAAGTGTGTGTAGTATGTCTTGGCTGGGTAAGAAGTTTTCGATGTCAAGAAAATATATTATGGTCTGATAAGACCAACTTGATTGTGGCTTTGAGGCTGATTTTCCTAAGCAGGAACTGTATCTTTATTCAATGTTGAGAGAATTATGAACAGTTACCAATCCACATAAAAACTTGCCATTGTAATGGGGGTGTAGACTGTACCTGTATGTATCATATAAAAAGTCTCACCTTTATGCATCTGTAGTGCGTCCTCATTTCATACTGCACCCTGTGCTTCTTAAAGATGTGCACAGACTTCAGAAGCGTAAGCCTTTCAATGTTCTTTGGGGGTTCAAATCTGTTACAAAAGTACATATGATACGATTACTTAGCTGTTATATTTCCATACTTGGCACATGAAACTGTGTTTAAGTTCATATTACGTTCAGCTACACTGTTTTTTGTTCTAGTAGTTTGTAGATATGATATCTGTTCTACTTATATTGAATGCTATATGGTTAGGGGTTGACAGCTAACCATTGACCAACAAGCAGTTACTGGTAAAAATTAACTGGCAAATCAATATGTGCAATATACAGTCAAAAATTTAATGGAATTTGTTCTTTACACTTGATCCAGGGTAAGACCAAGCTCCTTTGCAGCCAGAGTAGCAAAGAACTCATAGCTGTCCAGAACAGCCTTATCATGACCTTTCACCAATATAGTCAACGTCTGCAGCAAAGTGTCCGGCTCCTCAGTGACTGTGATCTGCACATAAAGGCAAAGATATACTAAAGTCATTTTCAAAAGAACTAACTCCATGAATAATTAAAATGTTCCAACATGTACTTGATGTAGGTTAAACTTACAAGAGAAGACGACTGTGATTCAGAGATGCAGCTGGTGTGAATAGAGGTAATGGACGGGACAGGAAAATGGCTTCTGCAGTTAGAAATGGAAAGAAAATTTACTTCTATTATTTCTGGCTAATATTGCGAACAAATACATTGCCATCTAGAGAGAAACTGAATATGTAAAACAATTTTAGTCATATTTATAACAGGTGACTAATTAGCTCTTGACAGGTTAAAATTATTGAAGCATGTGATTCAACGAAAAACGAATACTGAGATGTTTATGTTTTTCAAAGATCTTTCAGCTTCTTTTTGAAGTTGTACATGTTATGAAAAATTCATTTTGTATGATTGACAATCAGGTCATAAGACAAATGTGCACGAATTTGCAAGCATCTTTAAAGGATAAAGGAAAGTCTATGGGCATTTAAAATGACGTAGGGGCGATGAGAATTGTATTAAACAAAACATCCCATGAAACCGCGAATTAAAGCAGGTTTCTTATAAGTATGAGGTTAAACGGTGTAATAATGTGGCCCGGCAGTACCAAGATTTGGAATGCACTCCACAATTCCTCCTGTCCCCATACTTTACTAAATTGGAGAATAGTTTATTAATTCAACAAACAACGGATTATTTCTTTTTTTTTTGTTTCACGTTTATGTAAAACAAAGTAGAATGGAAAAACTGAACCGAAGCCAAATGCCAAGTAAAAAAGTTGACAAACCTTAACAATGTTGGGTGATCGTGAACACTGCACACACGCCGCCGAACAGCACCCTGAGGAGCAGAGCGTTACTTTATTAATTTCTAGACATTTAGTATGGCAAACCCATCCTCACAAATATGTTGTTCCCCATACCTTAAGTGAAACGTCCTGCGTTGCTTTTGCTAAGCGTGCTATATTCCCAGCTCTCCGCAAGGACACCGCCATCTTTCGTTGACAGGAGAAAACGAATCAGGGTTTTTAGCGTCCTACTGTTCTGCCACTAGAATTTTACCATCGCCATCCACTGGTGTGGAAGAACATGCGAGTTTGTTTGTTTTTAACGTCATGTTTTACAAACAGGTTACATGCACACGGTAGTTATTCATCACACGTCTCATCCGTTCATAAGTTTAACGTTAGTCATGGCCAATTTTCTATCTCTAATTAACCTGGCTGCATGTTTTTGGACTGCGGTAAGAAACCGAGAGTAAACTCAGACACTGGGAGAACATGAAAACTTCACACAGGACCTTTAAGCTGTGAGGCGACAGTGCTACTTAGCCATGGTGCCACCCGGGAAAAATGTAATAAACTGCATTCAAGCATTAATATTATAATTATTTTGAAAATGATTTGTCCCATTAAAGGTTTTGGTAGTTTTCCACGTGAGTAAATGAACTGCAAATGAGTAAACATTTTCTCATATTTTTATAGGCAAAACAAGGTCCACTTGTGAGAAGCATTTGCAGTGGTTTGGAATCTTTCAGTTTAGAAAGTTACTTTTGTATATTTTTAATTCTATGACAAATCTAGACAATTTGTTTCATCCCATTCTAAATCTATAGTTGTTCTCTTCCTTTGCAACTGGAACAGCTTTCAATTCAATAGTTTGCCCGGTATGTAAGAGTGCATCTTTTTGTCCAATCATCAATCTGGGAGATTATTCAGCTATCTTGGTATGTTGCTGTTTCTTATTTTATTCAGTTGTTGACCATGTTCACTGTGTTCTGTGGCATATGTAATGCCTTGAAATAGTTGTAACTCTTACCCCCTTGTACTGATACGTTTCAGCAATGACATTTTTTGATGCCTTTTGTAGAGATGATGCAAGGTTTTTTTTTAATTTAGTATACTTTGCAGTGAAATTAGTTCACTGTGCATCTTAAACCAATCCGTGCAGTGAAACACACATATACACACTAATGAACACGAGGAGCAGTAAGCACACATCACACGGGGAGCAGTTAGAGGTTAGTGCCTTGCTCAAGGGCACTTCAGTCATGACCTGTCAGCTCTGGGAATCGAACCGGCAACCTTCTTATCACAAGACCAGTTCTCTAACCACCAGGCCACGGCTGCCAGATGTCAAGAAAAAACCTACCAGAACAGCTTCCACTTTTTATGGGGTTACCATAAGTTTGTGTGTGATTGGAAAACTGTGAACACAACCACATTCCCAAATATAAGTGTGTATACTTATGAGACCATATTATTATTTTGCGCATATCTTCACAATTACATAGTATTTAACCCAAATATAAAAACATATATATTAGTTAAAGACTATAATTGAATAGGTCAGTAATCAATATATTTGATATGGTCACAACTACTAATTATTGTTTCACATTAGAATATATTTACCAAAGATCAATTTTAAATGCTGTTTTGTATATACACAAACTGTAACCAATAAACACACATTTTGTATTGTAAGAATCCACTTTATTTTAAACAGTAAAAGTTCAAATAAATCAAGATCAAAGTAATAAGTAACAATACAGGTCCTGTCAATCAGTACCAATCTTACTGGCATT
>JAYDZF010000001.1:24847302-24859579 GCA_034509105.1 Microcambeva barbata
CAAACGAAGTTTGGGTTACAAACCGACGTGAACAGAACATGTGACGTCAAGTGCTCAAACCTGTTGCAGTTTCTGGTTACTTTCAAAGTAAATCAATTCCTATTCGTGTTTCATTGGCATAAAGGTGTACTAGTATATTTATGATATATTTACCTGATATTTTGGCATCAGTGGTTTGAATGACGTGGTGCTAACTAGTATGTATTTGAATGAGCCGCCATATAAGGCAATGTCGTATTCCGCGATCCACAGTGAACGGCTGTTTTTTTTATTGCTTTAATTATATTTTATAACATCAAAGATGGCACAAAAGAAGGTTCAGAGAATGTGTAGGTGTGAAAAGATTAAAAAAAGGAATGCACGGTGTTTAGTAGAGCACACGTACTGTACTGAAATGAGATGTTTATGTACTGTGTTGTTTATTATTGTATATTACAGTTAATGTCTGATTTTATTTTATGATCTGACTGGCAAGGTCTTAAAGAGGGTGGCCGAAGAGTCTGGCCATGAGAAGCTGCTTTTGTCAGTGTGTTCTAATTGATGGTTCAGAATCTGGATCATCGGATACACATGCTATTACACCGATTCCTTTGATGGAGCTGAATCACAGGTAGGTTCAGACTGAGAGCTAATGTGCTAATGAGCCGGATGCTCGTTGGTGCAATGTTTCCAGAAGAAGAAAGAGAACTTGCAAAAACTGCCCACTCACAAAATGAGGCTGCTGATGTTCTTGCAATGAGGGCCCAGGTCTGGTATCATCTCAAATTCATTGTTATTCAGTTTTCTGCAACACAAACATGGATGTGATGATTAGAACTCATAGAGAATATACTCATGGACATGAACACCTGAAATATTAGGCTGGGTGTAAAGGCGTACTTACATTTCAGTGAGGTGCTTCAGGGATGTGAGCGGCACCTCTGGAAGTGTTCGTAATTTGTTATGGCTCAGATCTCTGTGAAGAAAAACATCTGTCAGAGGCGGGCTTCAAATAAAGCTTAAAGAAAGCATGTGGCCACAAAACAATCAAGACTGACTTTAGTTGACTGGTTAAAAAATTTTATTAAATTGACATCAAACCCTTTAACCCACAGGTTTGCTCTCATTGGCTGATCTCTGTGGATTGGATGAGAAATGAAGCTTAAATTAAAAAGTCAAAAACATTTATTTCCTACGGCTGAAAGCTTTTGGCTGCTCTAGTCAGGAGTCGCCACAGCGGATCTGTATCACTGATTTCATATATTTTTACGCCCGATGCCCTTCCTGACACAACCCTCCCTATTCATCCAAGCCGGGAGCCGCCACTATGGTGCAATGGTCTGTGCACGCTTGTGGCTAGGTACATATAAGCCGATTCAAGTCTCCAATTGATCTTGCTGCATGCTTTTGAACCTTGGGAGGAAACCGGAACACCTGGAGGAAATCCGCGCAGACACGGGGAAAACATGCAAACTCCACACAGAAAGGACACGGATTGGCCACTATGCGTCCATTAAATATTCAAAAGGTTTCATTTAAATAATTAACGACAGAACTATTAAACACTTAAAAACCTCTTGGCTAGTTTATGCCAAAAAGAAAATTATCAGGCATCGTTTTTTTTTAAATAACGAAAGACCCATTATGTCAGCCCTTAGTTGCCCGGGCGCACAAGGCTTCGCTTCAGAAGATGGACTTGACTCTGAATACAGGGGGTCGAATCCCAGATGATGAAGATCGTGTATTCATATATTTTCACAAAGGCAATGAAATCGTCTACGAACGACTGATTCATTACCATTTTATTTGTACATTTCTTAGTTTCATGGGATTATACCATTAATAAACATATTTTAGTAGCAGACACATTATTTTATTAAAATAAATAATAAAATAAACTATTCAGCTGTAAAAGTATTCTGCCAAACCCTGCATGTAGGTTCACAGTTTAGTTTGGCCAGTTGCTTTTATTTAAACACCAAATGCAAAATAGGGTTGCCTTAAGACAAAGCACTTGAGGTTTTGGCCACCAGGTGGCCATGAAGCTTCGAGCAAGGACCCTCTTTCCATACGTCAGCTTTTTTATGCTTCAGAAAGTAATTCATCCATCACTAATTACAAGCTACATCTCTTCTACCTCTCGAGAGCTGCTCCGACTGTGGAGCTGTCGCACTCGCCACCATAGCTGCCGTGTTGCCAGATCCTGCTTACAGAATTCATCCTACCCAACAATTTTCCATGTTTTAATCTTGCGAGTCACACCCCTAAGTCTGACTACGTGTTAAACGTGTAGAGAAGTCTACGCATCGTCCATTAACACCGCTAGTGCTAAAAGTGATTGCTGTCTCTTTTTCTTCTGACATATGCAATCATGCCCTGTGGTGCTGTAAACACAAACAAATACTTCATTCAATTGTTAGTCGTGAGGCATACAAGCATGTTGGCTCAATGAGAGGTGACCTGCTTAATACAAAAAACACCCTTCACAAACACACACTGAATCTTTCATACATTAGAAAGTCAGGAGAACCGAACCGAAAACAAATAGATCCAAGAAATATGAGAAATATTTATTCCTTTATCTGTCAAACTACATTAAAAACACAAATGAAAAACGAATGTTTTAAAAGATGACACCTGATCTTGTGTTTCTTTCTAACTACTCCTGGCATATTTCAGTTCTGTGCAGACCACAGGCCAGTTGGTAATTTGTCTGAAGCCACTAACCTCAAACCTTCGGATGTGCAATGACTGAATAATGAGTCTTCTAACCTAAATATCAATTGACAATCAACTTTTCAAGCCAAAATTCCTAACTGATACCTTCATTGTAATATTTAAAACTCATTCAGTGGATGTGATAATAAACATTTTCTTTCTTATTAGCAACGTGATTTCAAAACAGCTCTTGAGGGAGCGTATAGAGTGTGAGGCCAGAAGAAATATGTGTGTAGTAAACTCCACGCTGGAGCTTTCTGACTACATCTGGATTCAATCAGTGCAGACACACAGCAGAGGTGGTGGAGAGTAACGACTCCTCATCTCCTCCCAATGCTGCAAGACCATGTGCGGCCTTTAGGTTCCACTGTCATGTTCCTTCTCCCCTCTCTCAATGCTTTATACCAATCTCTTAAAAAAGAAAATAATAAGGTCACCCTCTGTGCCTTATTTGAATTGTAGGGTTTGATTCAGAGTTTTTAAATATTATACCTAATATATATTATAATTATTATATTATATAAGATAATTTGATTATAGTGTACATTAAACGAAAACCCATTTGCTTCTGTTTTGACTTATTGGATATGTAAGTACACTGTTCAATGACTATAAAGGCATCTTATCTTATTAAAGCAGGTTTCTATGGAAAATATGACGTGTAACTAAAAGTTATGATTGTGTCTATTTACTGAAGTTACTGATTAACGTCTAATGTTGAACATTGCATGTTGTTAGTTATAAAGCTTGTTTAAATGTATAACAGCTGACCCTTGACCTGAACTTAAAAATACTTCATTTGAGGCTCAGTGCACCTGCAATGGCTCGAATGCTTTCAGGGAAATTTCACTGCATTTCTAATCTGAACAGAAATTTGGATTCTTCATATCATGAGACCTGTTGTGCATCAAGATGAATAACAGGGAAGCTCTTGTGTCTACATAATACTATATAATATTATACTTGCATACGTGCATTAGCTAGCACTTGTATTAGGGATGTAACAATGCACCAAGACAGTTAATAACCGATTTAAAAACTCAAACAGGCTGGTACGATATTCACTTTAAACAGCAGAGGGCACTGAGGCAACACATTCCGCCTGGCCGATTGCCAGGTTTGGGGATTTCTGGTCAAATAGGGTTTTAAAGAAAAATGTTTGTATCTACCCCTTGTTGGTATCTACCACACCCATCAGGTGGTGTGGAGGTGAACATCCCTCTTCCTGATTGGCTCCCTCCTAACTGATTTGTCCCAGCTGATCTATTTAAGGAGCAATCTGGGACTCCCCGTTTTCCCCTTTAGTGTGTAAAGTGACTTTGTTCTGCTTGCTGGTAAATTTGATTTTGTGAGTACTCTAGTCCAAGATCTCCATCCCTGGTGTTAATCTGTTTATGCTCACTGTTCTGAATTACTGTCATGTTATGCTATATTATGCAGTAAAATGACGATTCTGTGATTTGCTAATTCTCTAAAGATCTTTTTTATTACTATTTAACAAAATAAAAAAAGAATATGTGTGTGTTTAGCATGGTATTCCATCAGCCTTCCTATTACAGAGGTGGTTTTAACACAAATTGCTGCAGGGTTGCAAGTACATTTTGTCTCCATTCTGGCTCTACACAAGACTGTGACCGCCACTGTCCGATTTCCCTTCTAATGCATTTTTAAAGTTCACAAATCTGATCTGCAGGCAGGCCAGTCAAGCACATACGCTGCTTATAAAATATTGGTGTTCAGGAAAAGCCAGCAATCATCTTGCTGAAATCATCACTAACTCCCCAGAGCAAGTGATTTTGTAAATCCCAGAATTAGATGTAAACGTCCTGTGTTTCTTGTACACTCGGGACTTCGAGGGGGGTGAGTGATGAAGTGTACTGACTAAAGTAGATAACGCAGTGTGATGACTACACTTGTATTTCCTGCTCATATCGCAAGTGGATCAGATAAGTATTGTGAGCTCTGGCCTAGAGTGCTAGATGCTATGAAGTAGCATCTGAAAGAAGCCGACCTACCCGCCCTCTTAGTTACGATAAGATAGACCTGTCTGTATCTACGGTGAGTTCCTAGGTTTGTTGTCAGAGGGAGGAGTGGGTCAGTGAAAGCCAGATGCAGATTATCTGCTGTTCTCACCTTCGAGGTGTGTAACGCTCTGGTCCGCCACCTCAGCCTTTCAATAATTAAACAGCTGTTTCACTCCGAGACAGAGGAAGTAGAGGAAGAGAGGTGTGAAAAATGGATGTGGGCATTTATTAGCCCAGTTCACAGCAGTCTAAGCTGTGAGCAAATACTTTTCACTCCACAGCTGTAAATCGTTGCTTAAAATTACAGGGTTTGTCACGATAAGCAATTTCACAAGGACTTCTAATGTAGATAAAATTCTACGGTTAAACGAGGCTAATTTCAATATACACGTCATTCGTATTAACGACTCAGATCGATTTAAATTCGTTCTTTTACCCACAGCAACTTGTGACCTTGTTCAGTGACCCAACAGCAGCAGCTTCTCAGTGCACTAGTCTAACTGCACGTGTAGAAAATGAATCAACCAGACCACAAAAGTGTACACATGGGACCGTATTCTGTCCAACAGCTCAGTTTGACTCATATTGACTCTTGTACATTCAATTCGATCGGTGGGAGAACATGCAAAATCCACATAGCGAGGATCCGGTGTGTTCCATCAGGGAAACTAACCCGGGACCTTGCTGTGAGGTAACACAGAGCCCACAGAGCCATTGTGTCACTCAAGAAAGTAGAATTAAAATTCAAAGTCACGACAACATTTGCTTACAAGAAAAGTTGTGGACTTCCTCCACTCACTTTGCAAAACACCTCGATAACTAGCTGAAATATCTAGGACACAATCTCCTTGTTTCACAGGTGAACATGCGACACCCTTGTGTCTTTTTTCAAAGATGCAGGCCACAATAATTTAATGAAAGTTGAAAAAACGTTCTAAATAAATAAGAAGTGGAGATCTATAGCGATGACGAATCCACTCGTGTCACGACATCCCCTACATACGCAAATTCAGCAGATGCAAATGTTTCAAAGTTTCTTCAAGCCAATGAGCTTACAATGTACCATACAAACATAAAACAAATCACCAAGCTCAAGAGTAGATCACACAACCCAATTTTTCACCTAGCCAACTACTGCCAATGAAAAAAAATAATACAAAATAAGGGGTAACACAGAGACTAGCAGACTGATTATCTTCCAGTTAAATGGGACAAACTAAACTCTTGCTTTCTCCCGAATTTGATCTCACTGATGGTTTAAGTATAAATTGAATTTTTCCACACAACCTCTAATGCCAAATTCCTTTTCTTCTCTAATGATCACACTAGAGGATTAAATTTGCTTCAAGTCTTTTTTTTTTCAATCCCCACTTTCTTTCTAATTTTTCTCCCTTCCCCCTCTCGCTCCCTGTGAGAGTTACACAATCAGATCCACATAGAGCAGTTTCCTAATGGCTCCCATCAGTATTCCAGATTAGTTGCTAATTCAGCAGAAATAATGGGCTACGGAAAACAAAGAACCGGGACAGGCAGAAGCTTTAAGTCGTGCTGGAGAGACTTTTATAAATTAGCATGCTGGAGCACAAAGAACTTTAGCCCCCCTACAGCTATGACTTGTTTTTTTGGCAGAGAATTGGAAGGAGGTGCTTCTGCATGGTGTTAGAAACTTTCCACACTTCTTCTAAACAGACAGACCAAGCAGCGGAAGAATATTGATGTCAGATCAATACTGCTCTGATGTAAAGTTCATGTTTGGGAACTTCTGGCCTTGATCAAATTCCATGTTCCATAGATTAATGTAAAATAAGCGTAGGCTAGAAATCCACATTTTGTACGTTTATATATATTTGCTGGAAATTGTTTGGAATCATTTGTGGAATTGAAACAGAATTGGTATATTAAACATGAGAGAATGATCCGTCCATTTAAATCTATGTTTTGAATCGAATTATTGCTTACATACCATCACAGTGATTAGTACTGGTTTATAGATTATGTACATAAAATACGTACACCTACTGTCATTTTAACACCTGCAGTGTAAAAGTAAGACTTTACTATTAACAATTAAAATATAAAGCATGGTGTTGGGCCTTTATAAAGCAACTTTGATGTTTGGGAAACTATTTACTTCCCCAATATACCCATAAAATTACAATTACCTTATTGTTTTACAATAATAACATAACTGTTTTCACACTGTTTTTTGCACAGTGTGAAGATGCACCTTATCAACTATTGGGCTGTTCACATATCATTTCCTCTTTTGTCATGATCTTGATATTAGCTTTAAATGATGACATGTCTTTTTAAACTGTATAGTCAAAGCTTTTTAAAACTATTCATTATCGTATGTTTATATTGATGTTGTATTCCCAGTGCTGTTTTTTTCTTCACTTTAATAAAATACTGAATATAAATATATTTAATTATAGAATAAAAATAAATAAATATGTGAACAAAACCTAAAAGTCTGCATTGTGTTTATTATTACTCCATACTCTTGGTATGTCTACTTAGATTCCACTACCACACAGCATCAGGCCATGAGTGCTTTAAACGGGCTACGAGACTTTTATTAGTATAAAAACTATTACCAACATTGTGGTTGCTTGAAAATAATTATTTATGAAAATAAACACTTTTCTTGGAACATTTAGTCTGCAGCTCTTGGTACATGTGTCGAATAAAGTGAACTTACAGTTGTGTGATATGGGAAGGTAGAATCTGTGGAATCTGTCCTCTTGGTATCCTGCTACAGTCCAGTAAGGTACCCGTACACGTACAAGGACTCGGACACGGTTCTGTATCTCCATTATGTCCTTGTGCGAGTTCAGCTCCGATAAAAAACAACCAAACAGCTACAGTTCTCACAGAGCAGAGACGCCGCGCTGCTAATCCTGGTCCGGACATTTTTCCCCCAATTCCTTCACGCGCTGCTCCAAACAGCCTTTCTTTCTTCCTTCCTCTCAAAGTTTTGATTCCGAACAAAGCCGTGTTGAAGGTTGTTGTTCTTCGTCTGTAAAACAGTACTTAATAATTTTATTGAAGTACAGTACAGTAGTTAATCCCACAGCTCTGAATTTTCCATCGTTGTCTCGTGTGAAAAAGTTTTGCTGAACTTCTTTTCGCTGCGCTCCAGCTCAAGCGAGTCGCCCGACATTCCAGACTCATTGCTAACGCTCTCATTGGCTAATGGAACAGACAAACGGGGAGGTGCATTGTGGGAAATGTTGTCCTGGAAAAGTGTAGTCTGTTAAGCGTTTCAGCGAGCTCTCCGTATTTTGAGCACAAAAAAGAAAGAAAATTTGATAAAGCTTTAAAGTCACGAGTCCGATAAAATGATGTTTCATTAAAGCAGTATTAATACAAGTTAATATAATAAGGTAAACAGCTAAAGTACAAACGCTCAAGTGCAAATCGTAGAATAGTGTAGGGTGACCACACGTCTTATTTTCTCTCTCTGGGAACAGTTCTAAAATTCTAAATTGACGAATTTAATTAGTCATTCATGTGGGGTTGTCAATTGATTGGACCTTTTTCTTCGTTTACAGCCTTCTTCCATGACAACATTGGTCGACCATATACCCGCCAACACACACACACACACACACACACACACACACACACACACACACACACACACACACTGTCACTAGTGATGTGCAATATTTTTCTCTCTCATGCTTTGGACTGGTTTGGGTACACAACTAGTAATATGAAGGTTGCTGGTTCAAATCTCTGCACTGCTAGGTTTCTGCTGTTGGGCCCTTGACCCTGCTCACAAAGTACACTGTAAGTCACTAAAGGCATCTGCTGAATGTCCAAAAAAGATTTAAAAAATCCCTTTGCTTACAAAAGGTACAAAAAAGTATTACCAGAGAACAGTCATCAGTTGCACGTCAACAGTTGAATGACCACCGGTTGCATGGCCATGAAGAGTGCTGAGACAGCAAAATAATACTCTGCCACTGTTGACCAACATATGTAAGGGTTCAGAATATTATATAGCAATCTGCACACACACACACACACACACACACACACACACACACACACAGCCAACGATTGACAATCAGCCACACATCATTCCAGACAGCCAACTAAAATTGCATCGCATCCATTTGTAAAGTTAACTGTAAAACAGCCAAGCTACCAGACAGCCAACTCAAGTTGCTCATGGCTTCAAGGTCATGACCATAACCAAAACAGATTTTCCTGACAAGCTGATTTTTGACGTAAACCATAGTAGAATCATATTTTAACAGGCACCAGCCTCCAAGTCAATTGTTGGACAAACAGGCTACCAGAAAGCCAACTCCTGTTGCACAGCCAACGACAAGACAGCCAAGCTACCAGACCGCTAACTGTCAGCAAGACGATGAGCCAGCTGGACAGCCAACGGTTAAACAGCCACCGATTGCATGACCACCATTTGCACATAAAATGTTCAAATGGCCATTGGGAGTCATTATATAACCATGACATATAATTTTTTTGGGACTAATAGCTTTTGTGATTTTTTGAAATGTAACATATTGCAGAGCCATAATTTGAACTGCCACCAGCCTTTACGTCAACGGTCGGACAGCCAATAGTTGGAAGAGCCTCTGGTTGCAGCCAAGGGAACAGACATCCAACTCCAGTTGTCTTTAGTCAGAGAGCCACCATTAACCACAAGACAGCCAAGTGTGTGACCATGTTGTAACGTGAACTAATTACAGTTCTGGGATCAGTGATAAGATTTTCTGACTCTCATTTAGAAGCATTCAGGGTAAAAACATTATGAATTCAGATCAGCTGCGGGAAATCAATCAAAATGCTTTAAATCGGTTGACATAATGAAACTTTTTCTGGAACAGTCAGTACCCCCAAGAATCCTCTTTTTTGAAAACCAAAACAAACTTCAAATCAAAAGGTCACTGGTTCAAGATTCCCAGGTTGCTGCTGTTGGTCCCTTGAGCATGGCCTCAAGGCTTCAATCTCAATAGCTCAGATTGTATATTCTCTTTTGTTATTTTAAGGGGAACATCTAGTTGATTGCAGTTTTATGTTAGAATATTTTTAGGGGAAAATGTACTGTGGAATTCCATAGTAAAAGTTCTACTATTTAAAAAATTCTTGTACAACTCTGAATTATTTCACAGTTCTACTACGAATTGACAGTAATTTGGCCTCTTCATGGATCTACTATGAACTGAATCAACTGTTAACTTTTTTGTAAATGGTTTTACTGCAAAACTTAAGAGTACCCTTTCCTGTGTCTATTAACCTGGAATTCTGAATGTATTGTAAAAGCTGATAACTCACTAATGATTAACCACCTCTCTTTTGTAAAACAAAGAGCATTTAGGTGTCTTGTTACCATTTGAAAAGACACAAACTTGTGTATTTGGCCATTGTCTGTTAAGGACTACTGTGTGAATGGTTCACTTCCCCTTTCAGCAACTAGCACAGAGCCCTTTTCATTATGCTTAGACTTTTCCATTATAATTGATAAAAACTTATTGGGTCCCGAAATTCATCCTGTTTATATTTCAGGACACTGAAATAAAGGGGACCCCTAGACACAAGTAAAAAAAACTTTAATCGTGGCCTCCATTGTGTATTATTAGTAGACCCGTACTGGTAGATGCTTGGGCCCTTAAGCAAGGCTCAATTTCATGGATTGATCATTATTGTAATTTGCTACTGATAAAAGTGTTGCTACAATTAATAAATGTCTAAACCCCATTTCTGAAGAAGTTGGGACATATTGGAAATAGCAGTAAAACATTTGTGAAGCACCCAGTTTATCAAACCATGCACCACAGGTTCTCACCCTGCTGTGTATTGGTCATTTCACTTAAAGGCCCATTCTTCATTCACATTCATGAATATCTCCAGTCAGTGAGACAGGATTTTGACCACTGTTGTGACTAATTGAGATGCATGATAAAAAGAATGAACACTCTAGTACACTAGCATCTTAAAAAAAAATGTAATGTATATAAAAAATTTTAATTGTATAGTCGTTTTAAAATCCTTTTCTTTACACTTTATAACTAGTATTTTAAATGAATAAATGAGTTGTTCAGATTTATTTTTGTTTGTTTTCAACAAGCACATTTAATATAAAGAACAAGCTTATAATCCAGGACGGTCTGGGTTTTTTGTTTTGAGTTCGTTCTCCCAGTGTCTGCATGGGTTTACTCCTGGTGCTCCGATTTCCTCCCCACAGTCCAAAAACATGCAGCCAGGTTAATTGGAGAGACAAAATGTCCATGATTGTGTTTAATATAAATAAGTTTGACCCTGAGTAATGAAGAACCGTGTGTCTGCCATGAATGTAGCCAAAAGTGGAAAACATGACATTAAATTCCTAATAAATAAATAAATAATTAGAAACATTTTATAACCTGAGTAAAATGGAAAATTACAAATAGAAATGTATTAATCATAGTCTTTGTGCTCATAAAAACAAATTCATATATTTTAGTTTTAATTTAAGTACACATACAGTATTTGGGTGTAAAGCAGGGACATTTGTTGTTATCTGCTCTTTTCAAACTTCTCCTTAATTCCACTTCTCTGGTTCTGTATTTTAATCTTTTCATTAATATTTGCTGTTTGTCCGAATGTCAGCATAAATGTCTAAACACACCAAATTAAACACACAATAAACTTTCATTTAAGCTTCCTTACTATACCCTCTACTGAATGTGGTCAAAACAGATTCCACTCACGAATCTTTTTAAAATGGAACACAAAAATCTTGCCAGGTATTTCAGAGTGAGTCCTGGGACCTGGCTAGGGCTGTGGGTGGCCACATGCCAGCCATTATACTCAGAATAGCAATGTTAATATATATATTTTTTAAGTTTCCCAGCATGCTTTGCACTGAGAAGAACTCTGAGCCAGTAAAAACATAAGCTATTGGGTGGTATTGTGGGATGGGGGTTGGGGAGAAATTGGGCATTCTTTGCAGGTGATGGCAGGCAGCTAGTGTTTACACTTAAATATTCATCCAAATGTGTGGAAGGGGGGCATTTCTGTGCTTTGTGGTGTTGTGTCTGCCACAGACATTCCGAGCGGCTGGGGAGGTCTGCACACTAACGCAATCCTGTTCATTTTGGAAACGCTGAAAGATGTAGTGATGCTATCACAGGTTTCATTTAGTGAATGTGTGTTTTGTTAAATGACTGTTTGTATGTAGTTGTTTGGCTGAAATCTTTATTTGTCATAAATACATTTTCAGAGGGTTAAATGCCTTCCTCCAGGGACGAACAGTGGCTGTAAAGCAGAGCCTGGAATTTAATCATTGGACTGATATCCCAAAGCTTCACCCACTAGGTTACCACCACCCATCAATTCCATTTTCAGTACATGGTTCTGTTCAGCAGGATTGTTTTAAACACAAATTTGAATACTTACTTCAGCTCTTGGACTCGAACCAGCAACCTTTTGATCACACACTCAGTACTCTAACCACCAGACTGCACCTGTATGATCACACATTAAATAATACTACAATATCATCAATTAATACCACATTTTAATGATACCACATTAAAAAT